>JAJIBD010001779.1:0-177500 GCA_021461705.1 Cryptotis parvus | reverse complement strand
GCCGATGTCGTGAATGTCTCCCTTCTTGAACAGTAGAACTGTCCTGCTGGTTTTCCGTTGGGAGGGCACCTTGCATTCGGACAGGTAGCGTGTGAAGAGCCGAGCTAGTGTATTGATGAGTACCGACGGCAGATTCTTCAGGTGTTCGGATCTGACTTTGTCTGGGCCTGGTGCTGTTCCCTTCTTTACCGACGAGATGGCATGTCGGATTTCAGAAGGGAGAACGTTGGGAATGACATATCCATCCTGTGGAATTTGGTATGTGGGCAGGTGGATGTGGCTATCAAAGAGATTTGAGTAGAATTCCTGGATAATCTTCTCCATTGCCTTTCTGGAAGATGTGATAGATCCATCAGGGCATCGGAGGGCAGTCATCTTGGTCTTATAGTTGGCGAAGGACAGGCGAGCAGTGCGGAATGCTTTTCCCGCCTTCTGCTGCATCTTCCAGTATTTCTGCTCTTCTGTCTTTGAGGTCTTCTTTTATCACTTCTCTGCACCGTTTAGCATGTTTGGACGTTAGCATTTGGTCTCCTGAGGCTCGCGCCTTGCCACATTGGCGAATGAGCTCAAGAGTTTCTGAAGACAAGCGTCCTTTTGTGTCTTTCTCTCTCTCAGCATTCTTCGCACAATCATGGAGGTGCTGAACCAGTCAGTTGTATTCTTCATCGATGTCATCAATGATGGTATCTTCCCATGTTGCTGCGATGGTGCCAAAGAGTTCCCAGTTGGTGGTCGTTCTGGGAGCTCTTCTTAAACTTTGCAGCCTTTTCTCCCCTTGCGGGAAGTAGAATTTTTGCACGAAGGAGACAGTGGTCCGATCCTGTTTGGAATTTAGGGATGACAGCTACCAACAGCCCATATGTGAGGACAAATATTTCCCCAGGCCAACCTGGGGTTCTTTCACAGAGACCTTCCCCCACAATGTGTTTCATTTTAATTGATCATTAAAGATGACAGTACAGTCCAGGACTAATGGCTTTTCCTCCTCCTGCAGGGAGACAGGCTCAGGCAGGGCCGGCCACCCCACTGTGGCCACCAGTCCCCTACTTTACAGTGTGTGCTGCTTCAGTCTCTCTGTGTTCCCCTTCTAGGAGCCGCCTGGACACAGGCCAACAAGTCCAGCACCATCTCCCTGGCCCCCATGCTGCTCGCCCCAGTGACGCTCAGCCTTATGGCCTCTGTTTCTCCTGATGTATGAGGTGGGTAAAGCATTTTCCCGCCAAAAAGAGGACTCCAAGGGATTAATTAGCTAAAATCAGTAAACAGGGACCATGATAATTATTATTCCAGTTTCTTGTTAAAACCGAATTGGCTGAAAGGAAAGGAAAAAGAAAATCAACAACAACTTCCAAGGCAGCAACCTCCGCTTTTCCGGTATTTCCAGTCTGGCTGGTGGGAGAACAGAAGTCCTCTAGGTACACTAGGATTGTACACTAGGATCGTAAGCACCACAGAAGTACACTAGGATTGTGAGCACCGTGTTGAGGGCGAGGCTGGAGCCCTGGATGCAACTGGGCTCTGGGTGTTTAAACCGGACTGTCTGTCTGTCTGTCTGTCTGTCTGTCTGTCTGTCTGTCTGTCTGTCTGTCTGTCAGTCTCTCTCTCTCTCTCTCTCCGTTGGACATCTCTCTCACGAGCCCAAAGGGGAGTAGGCCTAAGTCTTCAAGCTCTTTGAAATGGACAAAGGTCCTGTGAGTATTGTGGGAGCCCATGTGGTCAAATGCCTCTAAGGGAGTAAACTGAGAGAAGAGCCTCCGGCCTTCTGAGACTGAGAACGTTTCTGGATGGTCCCAAGTTTAGTTTCTTCCACCTGTGACCCTCAATAGACACTTCAGCCCACAACTCCTGGCTCCTCTTCTCCGGGCCTACAAAGATCTCACTCTATCCCGAGTCCTGTTTCCACATGATAACACCAGGTGAACCATCACCCTTCTCTGTAGCCCTAAGGAAGACCAACTGGCTCCAAGCATTTCTGCTCGGAGCCCCAGGGCCTCCTCCAAGGTGTCCAAGATGACTCCGGAAGTGCCCTTCCGGAAGTGTGTTCATCTGAAACGTCCTGCCCAGAAGTGCCCAATGCCCAGTGCTCAGCATCGGGGCCTCCACCAGCCTGTACCAGGAATGTCAGGACCTAATTCCAGTACAAAAGTCCAGCCTGGGGCTCTAGGTGGAGTCGGGTAATAATTGCTGCTATGTAAATGGAGTGATTTAGAAAATTTCCTCAGTGTTTACTTAGAAGAAAGGGCCCAGGGCTGGAAATTAGTAAAAGAGGAAAGCCCTCTCCCCAGGGAGGCAACCTTAGTCTCTCTGCCCCCTGCCCAGGGCTCTGGCCCCCAACTACAGCCCCCCCAGCCCCACCTCCCTCAGCAAAACAAAAGACCAGTAATTAAAGGCACCCGCTTGTCATAGAAGCAATGTCCTAGCACAGATATCTGGGACCCACTGGCCCTGTTCCAAGCCCCTTCTCCTCTCCCCACCTTCTCTTTCTGGTTCTGGGTTCTGACATAGTCTGTCCTGTCTGGACTCTGGGCTCGTTTCTGCCTGTCCCATCATTGCCATGAAGGCAACTCAAGCTGGCTGAAACTCGAGTTTTGACACCCAAGCATAAGATCCCTCCTCACTCTCTTTCTGGCCAGCCTAGGACCATGGCTCAGATGCCTGGAGCCCACCTGTCAGGACCAGAGCACTTTCGTAGGTCACGAAATTGGTGGCAGACATGCAAGTGGAGTCAAGAGTGTAGCTTATGGAGACACCGGCTCCCAGTATCATCAAAAATACTCATTGTGGGTCTGGGGCCATACTTCAGCAGAGAGGGCGTTTGCCTTTTACGGGGCCAATCCAGGTTCAATTCCGGCTACCCATATGGTCCCTGAGCATTGCCAGGAGTAATTCCTAAGTGCAGAGCCAGGAACAACCCCTGGTATCTCTCTTGACCCAGAAAGGCATCAGATTCCATCCGACCAATGAGACTGCATGTGTGTCTTTATGCAAATGACAGGATACGGGACTGGGTATGAAGTAGGGTTTATAAGAGGACCAGTCAGAGGCCGGAGTGATAGTACAGTAAGGGAGGGCGTTTGCCTTGCACAGGGACAACTTGGGTTTCTATCCTCAGCATCCAGAGGGTTCCCGAGCACCACCAGGAGTAATTCCTGAGTGCAGAGCCAGGAAGAAGCCCTGAGCATCGCTGGGTGTGACAAAACGCAGACAAAAAGAGTATTTCCAATAAGGATGTCCAAAGAGTATGTCCAAGAGTATTTCCAGAGCAGAACGTTAAGCTGAAGCCCCAGAGCCCAGAGCCATCTCCCTCACATCTCTCCTGGGCCGGAGGAACGGCGAAGTGTGTGATTGCACAGACACTCAGAAATGCGTATGGACTCCCGTGTGTGCATAGAGGGTCATGGGGTTCTGCTTATCAGATCCGAATTTCTGAGCCCTGTGATCTGCTGGATCAGCCGCATGTGGGTTAGAGTAAAACTGGGAATGTGTGTGCCCCCACGTCAGAGTTAGGGCACTGCGGGAACCCCTGACCCTCCCTCTGTGTGTGCGGCTGGATCAGGCAAGCCCCTTGTCCGCGTGCGGCCCACTCAAACCCCGTCTCCACGCGACCTGGTGTGTCTCCACGTGGTTCTCAATTCTCACACACTCGTCTCTTTTCTTCTTCATCTGATGGGGGTTTGTTCTCTGGAAGTCCTGAGTGTCCCGCCACCGTTCCACTGTGTTAAGGAATCCCAGGCTGGCTTTTACCAACTGCTGAAGGTGTGACCCCAACCTAGGAGCCGTGGGTCTGCCCCCTTGGTTGGTGTCCTCCCACCAGGAGAGCACAGCCACTTCCTGCAACTCCTCTGGGCAGCTGAGAGCTTTCACCCTGGCTGTTGTTCCTTCTAGCTCTTGCCATCTGCAGGAGACACCTTCCTCCACATTAGGTTAGGCACGGCCTTGCAACAGTAAAGCATGTGATGGGAGAAGTGGACGTCTCTGGCTAGAGAGATGGCACAGCGGGTAGGGCGCTGGCCTTCACAGGGCCGGCCCAGGCTCCATCCCAGCACCCTATATTCCCCAGAGCGCTGAGTAATTCAGTGTATTACTGAATTACAGAAATTCAGTAGCTGAGTGCAGAGCTCCTGAGTATCGCCTATATGCCCTCTGCACCCCCATCTCTCTCTCTCTCTCTCTCCACACACACACACACACACACACACACACACACACACAAAAAAGAAAAAGAGAAAAAAAGAAAAAAAAGAAAAAAAAAGAAAGCCTTCCGTTCACTTCTGGAGGCGACTGGAATGAGTATGAGTGGCCCCTTGGCCTGAGAAAGTGGCCGCACTGTCCAAGACCCCAAAACATGGTCGTCCTGTAGCCTCCGGACTCTGTCCAGAATGTCCTGGCTAGGACTTTAGGACTTTCTCCACATCGGCCCTAGGGAAGCTTTGTTCCTGCAGGGATGCTGATGGGGCGTCCCAGCCTCCCGCTGAAGCCTGCCAGTGAGGCTTTGTGCGGTTTCTCGCCTCCTTGAAGAGTGCACGTGTGCAGTTTTATGGGGGTCTTTGCTTGCTTTACGAGCCTCGCAGCAGGGTTGATTTCTGAGCAGAGCAACTGCTGGCTTAAAGAGATGTCACGGTTCCCTCGCTTGGTCATGGGTGGCGTTGCTCTCCGAAAGAGTCACCACAGTGCCAGCAGCTCAGCTTGTGGCCGGGCCAGGGAGCTGGGTGATAGCCCAGCTCGGAGCTTCCCGGAGACAGGCCGGATCACGCCAAGGACTTAGGAACTTCTCCGCGGCTCTCTGCTGGAGGGAAATATATGCGATCTGGGCCGTCCGCGTGGATTCACCTTCCCTTTGCTCTGTGGCTGTGTCTCTTCTGTACTTGATCACTTGACATCCCGTTATTATTCGTCGGTTTGGCCAGTAACGTTTCCATTGGACCCTATCCACGTGACCAATGGCATCTGCTTGCTCCTATCAGCCTCTCCTTGCTCGTCCTTCTTAGTGCTGCCGCATTTAGGGCTCTTTCAGGGTCAGGAGAATAAACATCTCTCTCCCTCCCTCTCTCCCTCCTCTCTCTCTCCCTCTCTCTCCCTCCCCTCTCTCCCTCCCTCTCTCCCTCCTTTCTCTCTCTCTCTCTCTCCCTCCCTCTCTCTCTCCCCCTCTCTCTCCCTCCCCCTCTCTCCCTCCCTCTCTCCTCCTTTCTCTCTTTCTCTCTCTCCCTCCCTCTCTCTCTCCCCCTCTCTCTCTCCCTCCCCCTCTCCCTCCCTCTCTCCTCCCTTTCTCTCTCTCCCTCTCTCTCCCTCCCTCCCTCTCTCTTCCTCTCTCCCTCCCTCTCTCTTCCCTCTCTTTCTCTCTCTCCCTCCCCCTCTCTCCTCCCTCTCTCCCTCCCTTTCTCTCTTCCCTCTCTCTCCCTCCTCTCTCTCTTCCTCTCTCCTCCCTCTCTCTCTCTTCCCTCTCTTTCTCTCTCTCCCTCCCCTCTCTCCCTCCCTCTCTCCCTCCTTTCTCTCTTCCTCTCTCTCCCTCCCTCTCTCTCTTCCTCTCTCCCTCCCTCTCTCTCTCCCTCTCTCTCTCCCTCCCTCTCTCCCTCCCCCTCTCTCCTTTCCTCTCTCCCTCCCTTTCTCTCTTCCTCTCTCTCCCTCCCTCTCTCTCTTCCTCTCTCCCTCCCTCTCTCTCTCCCTCTCTCTCTCCCTCCCTCCCCTCTCTCCCCTCCCTCTCTCCCTCCTCTCTCTTTCTCTCCCTCCCTCCCTCTCTCTTCCTCTCTCCTCTCTCTCTTTTCCCTCTCTTCCTCTCTCTCCCCTCCTCTCTCTTCCTCTCTCCCTCCCTCTCTCTTTTCCCTCTTTCTCTCTCTCCCTCCCTCTCTCTTCCTCTCTCTCTTCCTCTCTCTCTCCCTCTCTCCCTTCCTCCCTCCTCCCTCCCTCTTTTCCTCTCTCTCCCCTCCCTCCTTCCCTCCCTCCCTCTCTCCCTCCCTTCCTCTCTCTCCTCTCCTTCCCTCCCTCCCTCCCTCCCTCCTTCCTCTCTCTCTCTCTCTCTCTCTCTCTCTCTCTCCCCTTTGGGGGCATTAAGGTTCCCTCTCTCTCACTTTTTGCTCTCTTTCCTTTTGGTCATATGGTTTGCATTACTGGTACTGGAAGGTCACATTGCCCCTTACCTGTTTCCAGCACTCAGCTCTTGTTCAGAGTGACCATTGCCGATTATCACTGGAGAAGCTGCTTTTTAAACAATTCTGCTCGGGCATGGACAGAGATGTTTGTGAAAACACCAGAACTATTGAGCCCCAGCCAGTGGCGGACACATTGAATTTTTTAAAATACATACAAAAATCACACTGGATTGCTTTTGCAATGATTTTCCAGACATAGAAGATTATGTGCTATGGAAGTTTGAAACGCTCCAATCTTAGCTCCAGAAACTTCTGCAGGATCCCTTTGACCATAAAACATCTTACTCTTCCCTTCGGGGTTAATTTTTTATTCCATTTAAAAACTTTCCTGCTAGTGTTACTGTCTTCACTCTATGACTCACCTCAGGCAAGTGGAATGTGCGAGCTGGAGGTGTGAATAAAGGAAGACTTCTTTTTAATCGGGCTCTTAAAGCTTTTCAATTCATACTCTTTAAATGCTAACATATTTTGTCAGATGCTCTGGGGAGAACTTCACACAAGAGAAAAATAGAGTAACAAATCCTTGAGAAAAATAGAGAAGCGTTTTGTCTTTAAATGGAGCAACTATTTGCCTTGCACACACCCCGAAATTTTTCAGATATTCGTTTGGGTCTGAAGTAGCAGGTCACAGCGGCATCTAGTGAGCATATGTGGTATAGCAGTTAAAGTAGAGGGAAGCAAAATTAAAATAGTAATTTTTAAGTATTGTCATCAATTGCAAGGCTTGTGTTTTCCTACGTTCTCTCACTATCACTATCTTCCCGTTCATCATCTATTTGCTAGAGCGGGCACCAGTAATATCTCCATATGTCCTGTCTCATGCTAGTAGAACCCAAAGGCATCCGCTTGCTCCAGGAACATAAAGAGCCTCAAACCATTATATTAGGTCATAGGAATGACCTAATATAAATGTTACTGGTATTTGGCATATCAAATACGACACGAGCAGCTTGCCAGGCTAGCCATGCGGGTGGCATACTCTTGTAGTCACCTCTAAATAAAGCATTTATTGAGGAAACGCTTGGCGCTATCAGCCGCGCAAGCCGGGCTGTGCTAGTCTGGTCTGCTGGGTGGAGTTATGACTAGAGGGAAGTCCGGATGTGGAAAATGGCGGGCCCCATGGAGTAGGGGAGGGTGGTCTGGCTTGTTGTGAGGCTCTGCTGGGGTGGCAGGCCAGGGCTAGAACCCGCCATGCCTCCCGGGCGCCTCACGAGCAGCTGGACACAGGGAGAGCAAGTAGCAGCTCTGCCCCAGGTCTGAGAGTCTCTGGTTCAGCATACCTGGGCCGGATTGAAAAGAAACTGCTGCAGGGCGAGTGTCGATGATCCGGGCTGTGATAGTCTGGTCTGCTGGGTGGAGTTGTGACGAGAGGGAAATCCGGATGTGGAAAATGGCAGCATCCATGGACACTTTTAAATTCGTACGCGGCTTATACTCTATGGAACATCAGGATATAGTTAATTTTTTTTTCTGTCGAGGCAGGAGAGATAGAACAGAGAGGTTCAAGGGCAGACTCCAGTTTGGTTCCCGGCAGTTACCACCAGAGGCCGCTCCTGAGCACAGAGCCCAAAACTGTGTCCCCAGACTATAATAAATGATCTCAGAGATGCGCTGCCTGACGCCTGAAGATGTCTTGACACAATACGAATTTCTTTCTGTAGGAAACTTTTCAGGGCATGTAACCATTCTATCAATCTGTTTACTGAGCATCTATTTAATGTATTTCTTATTGCACATATTATAATAGTTGTCTAAGTTTAATCGCTTGATATAAAAATAAACCAATGTAGTATATACTGTAATAATAGGTGAATGCATTGATGTTAATTAGACACAACTGTATGAATCTAAAATCCAATATTGCCCAAACCTGGCGCCCACCCTCCCTTGCTAGAATCACCTACAAAGTTCCTCAGTGATAATCGAGTCAACCAACTCTCCTTAAAGATCTGATTCATTGGTCTAAACTAAAAACGTTTTTTAGTTTCCCAGGCTTTTACCTTCTTCTTATGCAGCCTGGGCTGAGAATTCTTCTCTTCATCCAAGGCAGATTCTTTCATGATTATGTAAATCAAAGAACAAAGAAAAACATTTTTTAAAGATTATGTCGATTTTTTTTCATCATTGAGAAAGGTCAGTCTTTTGTTCCTAGCAAGCAACTTTCTATAGAGATCCTCACTCGGAATGCAAAGAAATTTGACTTATCAAAGCAGTTGTGGATAACGCAAGAAAAGGCATTCCTTAGCCAAGCTATTCGGTGCGTCACCACAGAAGGCACGCCGTGTGGCTTCCTACACCTCCTTCACGCAGTAGCATTTGAAGCCAGCCCCACAGTGAGATACGGGGCGCTGTCAAATGGTAGCTATAAAATTCGTCAGAGGTCACAGTAACAGAGCTGTAACGTACCACAACCTGCTCACGTACCGCCTGTCCATTTCCAGGCTGGGGGCTGAGATAACATTCCCTTGGAATACTCTGTTCTTGGCCGAGTGTGAAGTCTCCCTCATTCCTGGGCTGACCCCCCCCCACTCCCCAAACACACACACACACACACACACACACACACACACACACAATCCAGGATGTCTGACTGCTCCTAACCTACCAGCAAACGGAATTAAATGTGGTACCGTGGCGGGGTTGGAGAGGGAGGCAGGAATCAGGTTTCCTGGATGCAGCGTGGAGAGGAAAGGGTCCCTTTGTTTCTTTCTGCGCCTCACCGCGTACTTGGCTTTGCGGGCTTGGCCAGATTGCTGACCTCTAGCAGACTTGGAAACAACACGTCACATCAGAGTTAGGGTCCTGGCTCGGGTGTCTCGAGGGCAGGGAAGACAGTGGGAATTCCCTGAACCCTGGGCAGGGAGGACAGTGGGAATTCCTGAACCCTGGCCGAATCTTTAAGACTTTCAGCTCAGGGTGCAAAGCCTGGTGTGATTCCAGCCAGGTCGAGGCGAAGACTGCTGTGAACCCCTTCCTGCCTCGGCACTGTGGAGGAGCGGGGAGCTCCACGGCCTTGGCATCCCTTGAATCGAGTCGATACCGGGGGTAGTTTTCATTCCCAGGCTGTTCTGCCCGGCGCTCTCCCAGGGCTGAGGAATAAAGGCCCGCTTATCACTTACCAGTGTCCTCTTAGGGGCAATCCCCTCTCTAGCAGAAGCAGCTGTTCCGGCCCAGGAGAGCTGGCGAGAGATGAGCCGGGATCTGCTGCTCATTAGCGGAGGCCAGGGACAGGCTGGACCCGTGTCCACGCCACGGCAGCGGGACCCTGTCGGGAGACTGTCCAGTAAGCGTGGCTCTCCTGGCCCATTCCTGCCAGCTCGGTCCTCCTGGGAGCCAGATGACGCAATTCTGTCCCCAAGGTCCTGATCAGGTTCTCTTGGACCTTGGACTGTGTGTCCCACCCACACTAGCGACTCCCAACCATCCTCTCTCTTGTGGAGAAAGGAGGTGAGTAGGTGGGGACTGCCCTGAGTGGGCGCCAGCGCCCACAGACACATCCGACACCCGCAACTCGCCGCCTCTTTCCTCGGAGCTCACATGAGCGATGCCTGACGCTCGGGGCTGGGTGGGGGGGGGCACCAGCTTCTCAGCTGACCCGCCTTCTCGCCTTCTCCTCCTCCTCCTCCCCTCCTCCTCATTATTGTTACAGTTGAGGTAACACAATAGTCTTCTCTCCTTTTCCAAAGGGAATGATCAGCCTGGATAAACCATCTCCAAGTTGAAAATTGATTACGTTGCCAGAGAGCGGTGCTGTTATAATCCCTGTTTCCATTTTTTATTATTATTTTAGTCTCTTGTACACCAAGGCAATGTGGGCTTATGACACTCTCCACCTCTAATAGGCACACAACCTCTCCAAACGTGTGCTGCCGGACCAGAGCGATAGGACAAGGGGAAGACGCTGACCGCCCATGCAGTTGACCCGGGTTCAATCCCCAGGGCCGCCACCACGAGTGGTTCCTGAGCAGAGAGACAGGAGTCAGCCCTGAGCACTGAGGGGTGTGGCCCACCACCCCCAAAGCAAAAATGAGGCAAGAGTGTGTGGATCTTACCAACCTTGCCACTGAACGCCGGTGCCCTTCCCTGCCGCCCGTGGGCTCTCTGTCCACGTTAAACCTTTCCCCGCTGACCCTCTGGCTGGCTTTGTTTCCTTTTGTCCCCCCCACACTTGAGCTCACTGGACTTTGTCTCTCTGCCCTGAGGGTCTCGCTTAGCCGGACCCTCTAGTCCCATCCAATTTGTGGCGAAGAGCCAGACTTCGTCTTTGCTTGGAGCCCGAGTCCAGAGGTCACGGTTGCTCTCTCTGCCCATCTGGTCTTGGCCGTGGTGGGTCACTGCCACCGTTTCCTATCTGGTCACCTTAGGCCACTTGCTCGGGCTTTGTTTGCTTCCCATCATTCTGTGGGCTCCCAGAATAGTCACACAGGGACTTCCGTGTCTGCGAAGGAAGCGGTGGGGAGTGGCTGTTATTAAAACCTAAATGCCACCTTCCTTCAACACGGAGAGCGGACAGTACCAGAATCAGCAAGTTGCTACTGAAAGTTGGATTTAAGCTTTTGTTTTAATCTCATTTTCAATTTTTAATTGTTTTTATTTTTTTTCCTTCAAATTTTATTACACCACTTTTAGACATACAATTGCAAGATGCTCATGTAGAGTTTTGGTTCTACAGTGTTCCAACACCCATCCCTCTACCCGAACCCATCTCCCATCACCAATGTCCCCACCTCCCTCCCCCCTCCCACACCTCAACTGCTTAGCAGGTTCTGTATGTCTTTTCTCTCCTCTCTATCTCTCCCTCCCGCCTACCTTTCCTACACATCGTAGAATGCAGTACATTAAAGGACATAACTGTTTCCACTAGTTTGATGGACTGCGCGGCCGCTTGCAGCTGCGCAACTTAGGGGCTTCATGGTCAGCGTCCAGACAGTGAATATAGCGGCTAATATGGTGGGCGAGTCTCATCCGGCTGCTTCCGGGACCCCCCAGAGGTGATGGGCCCATTCCCAAAACCCATCTGTCCACCTGGGGGCCCGATGGTCAGCTGAGCCTGAGGAGAGCCGAGTTTCAGCTTCTCCAGCCACGTCTGAGGCCCAGCATGCTATGGCTGGTCGCCCCAGGGCAGCTCCTGGGTGGGGAATTTTTAATTGTTTTTAATCATTTCTCATTTTGTAATTGTTTCTCACAGCACACGTAGTTGTGCTCAGGACTCACTCCTGGCTCCATGTTCAAGGCTCAGGCCTGCCACGATTCAGGGAACCCTGTGCAGTCCCAAGGACTGACCAGGATTGACCGTGAGCAGGGCGAAGCACCTTAACCCCATACTAACCCTCCAGCCCGAGCTGAATTTTTTTCAAAGAGAAAGTATAAATGATGGGCCAGAGCAACAGTACGGCATGAAGGGCGTTAGGCTTGCATGCTGTTGACCCAGGTTCAATCCCGGCCATCTCAGTGGTCCCCTGGGCACCTCCAGGAATAATTGATTGAGTGCAGAGCCAGGAGTGACCCCTGAGCATCACCGGTATGACCCAAGAAACCAGAATGGATAAGTAAATAAATCAATCCAGGCTCAGATAGATAGTACAGCTGGTAAAGCACTCGCCTTGTGTGTGGCCAACCCAGGTTCGATCCTCGGCATTGATCACTGAGCACCTCCAGGAGTGCTCCCTGAGCACCGGCAGGAGGACTCCCACACTCCCTCCAAAGAAGAAAATGGTTAGATCCTGACAAGAGTCATAAGAAAATTCCATGTGGAAGGAAAGGTCAACTTTTAATCCTCCAGGATCTGGGCAGGGAACAAAAGCTTTATTGGTAGGGTTTTGTTTTTTTTTTAAGTTTTTAGTGTTAACTCATTTTCTCTCTCAGTACCAGTTTTCTGGCTCACTGACAGCATTTCTCGCTGTCCATAGGTCACTCCGTGGTCCCACCCCCAGTGGCCAAGACTGGAGACCTTATGAAAAACACTAAGGAGATGTCACAAAAATTAAAAATAGAGCCAGGGTGCGGCGGAGAGATAGGGTGGCTCTGCCTTTGGGCGGACCTGGGCTCAGTTTCCAACTGGAGCAGGGCCCTGCCGTGAATGCAGCACCCCTGACGCTGATCCCGGCACCTCATATGGGCCCCCAAGCCCTGCCAGAAGTGAGCCCCGAACACCACAGGGGTAATCAAAAAGTTGAGAGAGAAAGCGAGTGAGAGAGAGAAGATGGAAAGGAAGGAAGGAAGGAAGGAAGGAAGGAAGGAAGGAAGGAAGGAAGGAAGGAAGGAAGGAAGGAAGGAAGGAGGGAGGGAGGGAGGGAGGGAGGGAGGGAGGGAGGGAGGGAGGGAGGAGGGAGGGAGGGAGGGAGGGAGGGAGGGAGGGGAGGGAGGGAGGAAGGAAGGAAGGAAGGAAGGAAGGAAGGAAGGAAGGAAGGAAGGAAGGAAGGAAGGAAGGAAGGAAGGAAGGAAGGAAGGAAGGAAGGAAGGAAGGAAGGAAGGAAGGAAGGAAGAAGGAGCAGAGCTACTCGCCCACACTACGTGTCCACTATGGCCAAAGCTGGTCACACATGGTGATTCTCTGGTCCTGTCCAGCACATGCCCAGCAGTGCCCCTACCACTGTCCTGTCTCCCAGGCCCTGTTCTCCTTTTTTGTTTGTTGTTTATTTAAATAAACATATGCATGGACAGTTATAATAATTCTCCTTTGCTGCTACTGCAAGTCATGACAAGGCAAAATGTGCGTGTCTGTGGGGACAGGTAAAGGAGTCACACACACTAATGGGTGGCAGAAAGAGTGGACGATCTTGTCCATCACATTGACTCATGGACAAGTTCCCTAGCCGGTGGGAAGGGGACGCCCTTGTCTTGGGAGTGCCCTCTCACTGGGCATGTCCTCACAGCTGTGGGCGTGTCCTCACGGTTGTGGGCGTGTCCTCACGGTTGTGGGCGTGTCCTCTCCAGGGTGGGCGTGTCCTCTCCAGGGTGGGCGTGTCCTCTCCAGGGTGGGCGTGTCCTCTCCAGGGTGGACGTGTCCTCACCGCGGTGGGTATGTTGGAAGAGGCCTCCCTGTTAACTGAGTTGGGAATCTCAGGCTCTACAGCCCCAGCTGGCAACCACAGAGTGGCACTTGCCCTCGTGGCTGGATGCTTTCCCGAGCTGGTGTCTGTGATGGCGGATCCTGTCCTGAGTGGACAGATGCGTTACTGCCTGCTCCGGCCTCCCACCACCCCCAGCATGTTCTGCGTTGACCAGCACGCGCCATCGCCCTGGTTCCCGTGGGATGGACAGAGCCCAGGACTGGGAAGAAGCTGCCGCTGGAGACCCACTCCCTGCCTGGTGACCTGCCCTGACCGTCATTTCCCTGACAATGACAGTGTCTGCGCTGGGCAATGCTCCAGCACACAGCAGGGCCTCGGAGGCTCAGAGCTTTCTATGAGCAGCCATGAGCGCTGGACAAGATGGCTGGGGACGATACCAGGATGCCCTCAGACTAAATGACGGTCTCTGCAGCAGCAGTGACTCACTGGGCCACCTCGGCCGGAGCACCTGCTGTTTACAGGGTTGCAATTAGCAGCCCCGGCTGCTCCACCGGCTGACACCAGGCATCTGCCTGGTCCTGCCAGTGAACTCCAGGGCGGCCTGCTCGTGTGTACGTGCCAGGTGGGAAGCCACAGCTGTGAGGGGTCTTGCAGACAGACCCCTGCAGAAGGGGCCTGCCTCATGGTCCTAAATCCCAGTGGACGTCATTTCCTCTCCTGGGGTTTAATGGCTGACAGTCCAAGGGTAAGATCTGCCTGGACGCAGTGACCCCAGCTTCAAACCCGGCACTGCCAGGCTCTGAGCACAGGCCAGGAGTCAGCCCTGTGATGAGCTGTTCACTGCTTGGAGCTGAGGGTACAGAGAAGCTGAAGACACACACTGCTGGGTCACCGGGACACACTGCTGGGTCACCGGGACACACTGCTGGGTCACCGGGACACACTGCTGGGTCACCAGGACACACACTGCTGGGTCACCAGGACACACTGCTGGGTCACCGGGACACACTGCTGGGTCACCGGGACACACTGCTGGGTCACCAGGACACACTGCTGGGTCACCAGGACACACTGCTGGGTCACCGGACACACTGCTGGGTCACCGGACACAGTGCTGGGTCACCGGGACACACTGCAAGGGTCACCAGGATACACACTGCTGGGTCACCGGGACACACTCGGGATCACCGGGACACACTGCTGGGTCACCAGGACACACACTGCTGGGTCACCAGGACACACTGCTGGGTCACCGGGACACACTGCTGGGTCACCAGGACACACTGCTGGGTCACCGGGACACACTGCTGGGTCACCAAGACACAATGCTGGGTCACCAGGACACACTGCTGGGTCACCAGGACACACACTGCTGGGTCACCAGGACACACTGCTGGGTCACCAGGACACACTGCTGGGTCACGGGACACACTGCTGGGTCACCAGGATACACACTGCTGGGTCACCGGACACACTGCGGGATCACCGGGACACACTGCTGGGTCACCAGGACACACACTGCTGGGTCACCAGGACACACTGCTGGGTCACCGGGACACACTGCTGGGTCACCAGGACACACTGCTGGGTCACCGGGACACACTGCTGGGTCACCGGGACACACTGCTGGGTCACCAGGACACATACTGCTGGGTCACCAGGACACACTGCTGGGTCCCCAGGACACACACTGCTGGGTCACCAGGACACACTGCTGGGTCACTGGGACACACTGCTCGGTCACCAGGACACACTGCTGGGTCACCGGGACACACTGCTCGGTCACTAGGACTCACACTGCTGGGTCAGCAGGACTCACACTGCTGGGTCACCAGGACACACTGCTGGGTCACCAGGACACACACTGCTGGGTCATCAGGACTCACACTGCTGGGTCACCGGACACACTGCTGGGTCACCAGGACACACTGCTGGGTCACCAGGACACACTGCTGGGTCACAGGGACACACTGCTGGGTCACCAGGATACACACTGCTGGGTCACCGGGACACACTGCGGGATCACCGGGACACACTGCTGGGTCACCAGGACACACACTGCTGGGTCACCAGGACACACTGCTGGGTCACCGGGACACACTGCAGGGTCACCAGGACACACTGCTGGGTCACGGGACACACTGCTGGGTCACCGGGACACACTGCTGGGTCACCAGGACACACACTGCTGGGTCACCAGGACACACTGCTGGGTCCCCAGGACACACACTGCTGGGTCACCAGGACACACTGCTGGGTCACTGGGACACACTGCTCGGTCACCAGGACACACTGCTGGGTCACCGGGACACACACTGCTGGGTCACCAGGACACATTGCTGGGTCACCAGGACACACACTGCTGGGTCATCAGGACTCACACTGCTGGGTCACTGGGACACACTGCTGGGTCACCGGGACACACTGCTGGGTCACAGGGACACACTGCAGGGTCACCGGGACACACTGCTGGGTCACCGGAACACACTGCTGGGTCACCGGACACACTGCTGGGTCATCGGGATACACTGTTGGGTCACCGGACCACACTGCTGGGTCACCGGACCACACTGCTGGGTCACCGGGACACACTGCTGGGTCACCGGACACACTGCTGGGTCACCGGCACACTGCTGGGTCACCGGACACACTGCTGGGTCACCAGGACACACTGCTGGGTCACCAGGACACACTGCTGGGTCACGGGACACACTGCTGGGTCACCAGGACACACTGCTGGGTCACCGGGACACACTGCTGGGTCACCGGGACACACTGCTGGGTCACCAGGACACAATGCTGGGTCACCAGGACACACTGCTTGGTCACCAGGACACACTGCTGGGTCACCAGGACACAATGCTGGGTCACCGGACACACTGCTGGGTCATCGGGATACACTGTTGGGTCACCGACCACACTGCTGGGTCACCGGGACACACTGCTGGGTCACCGGGACACACTGCTGGGTCACCGGACACACTGCTGGGTCACCTGGACACACTGCTGGGTCATCGGGATACACTGTTGGGTCACCGGGACACACTGCTTGGTCACCGGACACACTGCTGGGTCACCGGGACACACTGCTGGGTCACCGGACACACTGCTGGGTCACCGGACACACTGCTGGGTCATCGGGATACACTGCTGTGTCACCGGGACACACTGCTGGGTCCCCAGGACACACACTGCTGGGTCACCAGGACACACTGCTGGGTCACCAGGACACACTGCTGGGTCACCAGGACACACTGCTGGGTCACCAGGACACACACTGCTGGGTCACCAGGACACACTGCTGGGTCACCGGGACACACTGCTGGGTCACCGGGACACACTGCTGGGTCACCAGGACACAATGCTGGGTCACCAGGACACACTGCTTGGTCACCAGGACACACTGCTGGGTCACCAGGACACTATGCTGGGTCACCGGACACACTGCTGGGTCACCGGGACACTGCTGGGTCACCAGGACACAATGCTGGGTCACCAGGACACACTGCTTGGTCACCAGGACACACTGCTTGGTCACCAGGACACACTGCTGGGTCACCAGGACACACACTGCTGGGTCACCGGACACACTGCTGGGTCACCAGGACACACTGCTGGGTCACCGGGACACACTGCTGGGTCACCGGGACACACTGCTGGGTTACCAGGACACATACTGCTGGGTCACCAGGACACACTGCTGGGTCCCCAGGACACACACTGCTGGGTCACCAGGACACACACTGCTGGGTCATCAGGACTTACACTGCTGGGTCACCAGGACACACTGCTGGGTCACCGGGACACACTGCTGGGTCATCGGGATACACTGTTGGGTCACCGGACACACTGCTGGGTCATCGGGATACACTGCTGGGTCACCGGGACAGGGACACACTTCTGGGTCCCCAGGACACACACTGCTGGGTCACCAGGACACACTGCTGGGTCACCAGGACACACTGCTGGGTCACTGGGACACACTGCTGGGTCACCAGGATACACACTGCTGGGTCACCGGGACACACTGCGGGATCACCGGACACACTGCTGGGTCACCAGGACACACACTGCTGGGTCACCAGGACACACACTGCTGGGTCACCGGGACACACTGCTGGGTCACCAGGACACACTGCTGGGTCACCGGACACACTGCTGGGTCACCGGGACACACTGCTGGGTCACCAGGACACACACTGCTGGGTCACTAGGACACACTGCTGGGTCCCCAGGACACACACTGCTGGGTCACCAGGACACACTGCTGGGTCACTGGGACACACTGCTCGGTCACCAGGACACACTGCTGGGTCACCGGACACACACTGCTGGGTCACCAGGACACATTGCTGGGTCAGCAGGACTCACACTGCTGGGTCACCGGGACACACTGCTGGGTCACCGGGACACACTGCTGGGTCACCGGACACACTGCTGGGTCACCGGACACACTGCTGGGTCACCGGGACACACTGCTGGGTCACCAGGACACACACTGCTGGGTCACCAGGACACACACTGCTGGGTCACCAGGACACACTGCTGGGTCACCAGGACACACTGCTGGGTCACCAGGACACACACTGCTGGGTCCCCAGGACACACACTGCTGGGTCACCAGGACACACTGCTGGGTCACCAGGACACACTGCTGGGTCACCAGGACACACTGCTGGGTCACGGGACACACTTCTGGGTCACCGGGACACACTGCTGGGTCACCGGACACACTGCTGGGTCATCGGGACTCACAATGCTGGGTCACCGGGACACACTGCTTGGTCACCGGGACACACTGCTGGGTCACCAGGACACAATGCTGGGTCACCGGACACACTGCTGGGTCACCGGGACACACTGCTGGGTCACCGGGACACACTGCTGGGTCACCAGGACACAATGCTGGGTCACCAGGACACACTGCTTGGTCACCAGGACACACTGCTGGGTCACCAGGACACACTGCTGGGTCACCAGGACACACTGCTGGGTCACCAGGACACACACTGCTGGGTCCCCGGACACACTGCTGGGTCACCAGGACACACACTGCTGGGTCCCCAGGACACACACTTGCTGGGTCACCAGGACACACTGCTGGGTCACCAGGACACACTGCTGGGTCACCAGGACACACACTGCTGGGTCCCCAGGACACACACTGCTGGGTCACCGGGACACACTGCTGGGTCCCCAGGACACACACTGCTGGGTCACCAGGACACACACTGCTGGGTCATCAGGACTCACACTGCTGGGTCACCAGGACACACTGCTGGGTCACCGGGACACACTGCTGGGTCATCGGGATACACTGTTGGGTTACCGGGACACACTGCTGGGTCATCGGGATACACTGCTGTGTCACCGGGACACACTGCTGGGTCCCCAGGACACACACTGCTGGGTCACCAGGACACACTGCTGGGTCACCAGGACACACTGCTGGGTCACCAGGACACAATGCTGGGTCACCAGGCCACACTGTGGGGTCACCGGGCCATATACTGGTGTGGATCAACCCCATTCCCCACCTCCCAAAGGAAACATTAGTTATGCTACAGAGAGAAGGAGGAGAGGGTTTCTTTGAAATTGGTGACGTTTGGTCCCACCAAAATGCTTATACATGGGGCTGAAGCAGTAACACAGCAGGGAGGACATTTGTCTTACATGTGGCTGACCTGGATTTGATTCTCAGCATCCCCTATGGTCCCCTGAGCACCACCAGGAGTAATTCCTGAGTGCGGAGCCAGGAGTAGCCCCCTGAACATCACCGGTGTGACCCAAAAAAAGCCAAAAATTTTTTAAAAAGCCCTTACATATAACTCAACGCTGTTTTACTGGGTGTCCCAGTGTTCGGGTCTCCCAGAGAGAAATCGAAAGAGCTATGCTGAGAATATCACGCCTCACTCAAGTGAGAGAAGGAATTCGGAGCTCCGATCTCAATCGCTATTCCAGAATCAGGGACGCTGTCTCGTTTGCCAAGGCATGGAAAATCAGATGGGCTAGACATGTAATGCTAATTGGAGATGACCACTGGACTAGAGCTGTTACCTACTGGATCCCACGGGATGTCAAAAGATCACGTGGCCGCCCACCTACAAGATGGTCAGACTTCCTTGTCAAGACCCTGAAGGAACGGTTTGAGGCTCTTCGTATTCCTGAATCAACCAGATGCCATTGGGCTACATTGGCACGTGATAGGGTCGAATGGAAATAGTACTGGCACCCACTCGAGCAAATCAACGAATAACGGGATGTCAAGTGATCAGGTGATCAAGTGATAACTCAATGGCCCTCAGGATACATGGAGGGCGGAGTCCAACCCGGATGGCTAACGTCAGCCTGGCCTGTGCGATGGAAGCGAAAGGCCCAGAACAGGACGGAACTGGGCCCTTTGCTCTGCTTCTAAGTTCTGCAGCACTTAGAGTCCCCAGAGCTCTGTTGGCCCCACCATAGCCCATGGCCAGAGTTTCATCTCCCAAACCGCATCCCCCGTTGAAACACAACCCCTGGGGCCAGAGTAATAGTGCAGTGGGTAGGGCCTTGCACAAGGCCAGCTCAGGTTCAACTCCTCGGCCCCTAGTCTGATCCCCAGGAGTAAGCCCTGAGCACTCAGTGTGGGCCCACACAGGAAAGTAAAACCTCCCTGGCCCCGCCCCTCCCAGCCTCGAACCCTGTCATCTTTGATCTGCTTCTGTCCTCTGTTCCTTTGCCCACACGGGCACCTCGGGTACTGGAGCTGTGCAGTGCCCACCACAGCTTGGCCTCTGGGGCTTAGCTAATGCCACCCAGCTTTGCCGGAGGAGCAGCGGGGACCAGGACCACGCTCCTTTCCGAAGCTGAAGGTCTGGCGACCGCCAGCCTGGGTCACGCCTCTCATCCATCGAGTCACGCGTTGGCAGACACTTGGGCTGTTTCTATCTTTTTGGGTAAGGGGTTGGGACCACACCCAGCAGTGTTCAGGGCTTCCTCCTGGCCCTGTGCTCAGGGACAACTCCTGGTGGTCTGGCCGCGTGCAAGGCCACGTGCACCATAAGCCCTGTGCTATCTCTGGACCTTCCCAGCCTTTGTCGTGGATACTGCAGTTGTGGGAGTGGGAGTCTCTACCCAGGCCCCCTCTCTGTTCTCTAGAGCTCTTTGTCTGAAGGGGATCCTCGGGTGTGGGGTCTCCTAGATCATCTGCTGGCAGTGTTTAGCCTGACCGCGCAAACCTGGACATGGATGTGACTTGGGCAGGGTCTGGAGGGCTGGGGGCCACCAGGGCCTTCCCCAGCAGAGCGCAGGGGACCAGACCCAGAGCCCGTGTATGACATACGCTCAGGCCTTCCAGCCTCTCTCCGGACCCTCCCTCTCTGTGGTCCAAGGGGACTTTGCAGTGGCCTCTTCTGGACACCCCCTCGGCACCCGGCTGGGAGTTGCTAATACCCAGCTCCCCACCCCCACCCCTTGGCAAATCTTCCTGTGTCCGGAGCACAAAAGAGCAATTAGCAGATGCCGGCTCCTGCTCAGGATCTGTGCCGAGATCCTGGTCTGCTCAGTTACGGGATAATTAAACGCAAGGTCATGTTTCAACGACGTATTGTCTGAATTCCAGAATTGCCTGAATTGCCCGTTTCCTACCCATGACTGTATGAGTGAACATTTTCGTACGCTAACATGTTTATGCTCAGTATAGTTCTCGGAACAAACACCTGTGGGAACCTTTGATAACCAGAGCCCAGGCCTAGAGAAGCTCTTCCCCCAAATGCTGCCCCCATGACAACTCCTATTACACACATTTCCAACAAATCACTTTATGCTCTCTCTCTCTCTCTCTCTCTCTCTCTCTCTCTCTCTCTCTCTCTCTCTCTCTCTCTCATGCAAAGCAAACTGTGGACGGTCTTGCTATGTTGGTTCCAAAGATGGCCAGTTATTACCAAACATGGACGTGACTCTTCTCGCTCACACCGAGCAGACTGCAGGGTCCCTCTTGAACAGGCCAGGTGTGGCTTATGGAAACTGACCTGGTTTTCCTCTAGGGTCACTTTGGGGCCACTTCCCGAGGATGAGAGTGACCCGAGACAGCCGGAGGAGCAGCATCAGGAAACCAAAACCCAAGACCAGCGAGCTGAGGCGGCATCTTGGCCTGTGCTCTGCGTGTGGGCGTGAACGTGGCAGCGTGCTCAGGCGTCATCTCACCATTACATTTCTGAGGAGGCTCCTGGTATCACTGAGTGTCATAGAAATCAGGGAACCCTGAGTCCCCTTTGTCCTATATGGCGAATTCTGTCACCGTCCTCGCTGGACCCTGAGACTGGGACCCTCTGTGGATGGCCAGTTAAAATGGGGTCCCTGGAGCCAGGACAGGGAAACAACCCAGATGTCCAAGGACAGTGGGAATAAACCAAGAGGTTATGACCTGTGGCCACGGCTGCAGTGTAGACAACTGGAAGAGCAGATGGACTCCTGCCGTTTGCGGGACTGGATGGAACTACAGGCACCAGGAAAAGCAAAATAAGAAAGAAAAGAACAAAGCCCCGAGGGTCTTGCTCCCAGAGATAAGACCAGGAACAGACGGTCAGGAACGAGGAGAGCCCTTGGCCTTGCGTCACAAACCAAGACCACTGATCAAGAAGGGAGGCGGGAGGGGGGGAATGCATGGAGGAAGAGGCGGGCTAGAGTGACCTGGGGATGGAGGTGGGGGTCTGGGCACTCTGGTGGTGGGACGGTGTTGTCGCCTTGTACATCAAACCATGCACGTGAACGCCGTGGAACTGTGTCACAGAAACGATAATAGCATAGTAATAGTAATAGTCGAGGTCCTGGGGAGCCCCAGGTGCAGCACGGCGGTACCCTCAGAAGCAGGAATAGTCACTTGAGGGGACGCGCGTAGGGGCCCCCAGAAAGCTGGAGATTGGTGGCCTCACCGCAATCAGGGTACAGCCCCAACCTCTTTTATTGTGTGTGGGGGGGTGGCCACACCCGGCGATGCTCAGGGATTACTCTAACTGCACTCAGGAATTACTCCTGGTGGTGCTCAGGGAACCCTGTGGGATGCTGGAGATCAAATGTGGGTCAAATGCTGGGGATCAAATGCTGGGGATCAACTGCGTGCAAGGCAAACGCCCTCCCTGCTGTAGGCACCAGTCCCTGGCTCCAACTTTCAGAACTACAGCTGGGCTGGGCTGGGTAGGCTGTGTGTCAGCAGTTGGGCTGTGTGGGCTGTGTCTGGGTGGGCTGAGTGGGCTGTGTCTCAGAGGCCGGGTGGGCTGTGTCTCAGAGGCCAGGTGGGCTGTGTCTCAGAGGCCGGGTGGGCTGTGTCTCAGAGGCCGGGTGGGCTGTGTCTCAGAGGCCGGGTGGGCTGTGTCTCAGAGGCCGGGTGGGCTGTGTCTCAGAGGCCGGGTGGGCTGTGTCTCAGAGGCCGGGTGGGCTGTGTCTCAGAGGCCGGGTGGGCTGTGTCTCAGAGGCCGGGTGGGCTGTGTCTCAGAGGCCGGGTGGGCTGTGTCTCAGAGGCCGGGTGGGCTGTGTCTCAGAGGCCGGGTGGGCTGTGTCTCAGAGGCCGGGTGGGCTGTGTCTCAGAGGCTGGGTGGGCTGTGTCTCAGCGGTCAGGTGGGCTGTGTCTCAGAGGCCAGGTGGGCTGTGTCTCAGAGGCCAGGTCGGCTGTGTCTCAGAGGCTGGGTGGGCTGTGTCTCAGCGGTCAGGTGGGCTGTGTCTCAGAGGCCCGGTGGGCTGTGTCTCAGCGGTCAGGTGGGCTGTGTCTCAGAGGCCGGGTGGGCTGTGTCTCAGAGGCCGGGTGGGCTGTGTCTCAGAGACCGGTGGGCTGTGTCTCAGAGGCCAGGTCGGCTGTGTCTCAGAGGCTGAGTGGGCTGTGTCTCAGAGGCCGGGTGGGCTGTGTCTCAGAGGCCGGGTGGGCTGTGTCTCAGAGGCCGGGTGGGCTGTGTCTCAGAGGCCGGGTGGGCTGTGTCTCAGCGGCCGGGTGGGTTGTGTCTCAGAGGACGGGTGGGCTGTGTTTCAGCGGCCGGGTGGGTTGTGTCTCAATGGCTGGGTGGGTTGTGTCTCAGAGGCCGGTGGGCTGTATCTCAGCACTGGGCTGGGTGGGTCGTTCTCAGAGGCCAGGTGGGTTGTGTCTCAGCGGCTGGGTGGGCTGTGTCTCAGCAGCTGGGCCGGGTGGACTGTGTCTCAGTGGCCAGGTGGGCTGGGTGGGCTGTGTCTCAGCGGCCGGGTGGGCTGTGTCTCAGAGGCCGGTGGGCTGGGTGGGCTACAACTCAGAAGCTGGCTGGGCTGTCTCAGAAGTTGGCCACATCTCACAGGACTGAGGCCTGGGTTTCCATGGCAGGCACCACAAAGAAACAGAAAGGCCCAAAACCTGTGTGTACCCCAAACCTGTGTGTACCCCAAACCTGTGTGTCTTCCTTTGACACCCGGCATCGTGGCCCCCATTCCACGCCGTGTGCCCTGAGCCAGACGCGCCCTCCCAGACAGACATCCCGGAGCCAGACCCCAACCAGCTGCATTTTGCTCCCGCAACATTGGCGTGGCCCGGCCACAGCACGACCAGGTTCCACTCGGTAGCTCAGAGCCAAGCAGAGGAGCTGGCGCCAGGTGACCGTCGCTGGGGACTGTCAAGGCAGGGAACCACTGGGCAGGGGGTCGGGGTTGAGTCTTGGCAGCAAGCGGGCAGGCAGGAGCTGGCCCTCAGGTGCCCGGAAGCTGAGCACCCGCAGACACAGGGTCTCTTGGGAGATGATCACAGCTGTGACATTCCTGTTTCCTGGAGGGCAGGAATATGGCATTTCTGGTTCCTCCCTGAACGTCTGCTGGCCCAGAGCACCTGGCATCGGCGCACGGGGCAGTTAGCATCAGCCAATGGCACGGGTGCCACGCAGGCCTGTCTCCGGTAATTGTGTGCGCCGCATGTGATTGTGCAGATACTTTCCTTCAAATGCTCTGGCCGGAAGCTCTGGAGGAGGTGGAGGAGGAGGAGGAGGGGAGCTGGGTGCCCGCACAGCGCCCACTGGGCTGGTCACAGTCCTGATGAGCAGGAGAGGACGCCCGGGGCTCTGCATGTGAGTCTGGGGTGGCATGGAGGGCTGGGGTAGGGCTTTGTGTCTTGGAGGGGACGGGTGTGCAGCAGGGTCGAGGGGCGGGTGTCTGTGGGACCCCAGAGAGGCAGATGTGAGGACAGGCCACTCCCTGCGGTGCGGAGAATCCAGCCCTGAGAGCGTGCAGGCTGTAACAGCTCCCGGCAGGGCCTGGGTGGGCGAGGACCACCTCTGTCGAGTAGTTGGGGTGGGGTCAGCTTAGGTGCCTCTCCCACAGCTCCTGGGCGTGCTCCGTTCTCACACTCCCCCACTGCAAAGCAGACCAGGTGGGGCTGGGGGCTTCCAAATTCACAGACTGCGGAAGCGTCTCTCTCCCCCTCCGGCCCTGCCCTCACATGGGGGCCCAGGGGGGCCTGAGCCAGCTCGGGAAGAAAGGCAGCGCCCTGCAACGTGAGCCCCCGGCTAATCCCCCCACGGCCACGAACCCCGCCCCGACAGCTGCCCCAGCCTCAGGCTCTGTGGGAGAGCGGCTGGGGGGCACAGGCAGAGCAGAAAGGGACCTGGATTAAAGCACTGAAAGAAACCCAAGATAAAAGCCCAGGGACCCCCAAACCTCAAACCCACCCAGATACCGGCTTTGGGCTACGCGTTCCCAGCATGAATTTTTTTCTTCATCGCTGCAGTTTCCAAGGGCAGAAATCTGGGACTCGCTGCTAAGTTTGAAAGTCTTGGGAAACCAGGAGTCCACGCCACCCCCACCCTCCTGTTGCACCCACACACATACACACAGACACACACACACACACACACTCACACAGACACACACACAGACACACACACAGACACACACACAGACACACACACTCACACACACACAACACACACACAGACACACACACAGACACACACACAGACACACACACAGACACACACACCTCACACAGACACACACACAGACACACACACACTCACACAGACACACACACAGACACACACACAGACACACACACAGACACACACACACTCACACACACAGACACACACAGACACACACACAGACACACACACACTCACACACACACAGACACACACAAGACACACACAGACACACAGACACACACTCACACACAGACACACACACACACACACACAGACACACACACACAGACACACACACAGACACACACAGAGACACACACAGACACACACACACACACACACACACACACACGGCAGCTTTGCTCGGCCCGGCCCCAGGCTGGCTGGTGCAGGGACGGGCTTCTCCTGCCCTGATAAAGGTCAGGTGTTGCATCTGTGCGGCGTCTGGCTTCCAGGTTGTTGGTGTTATCTCAGCGGGCCGCGCCCTGGGCGCTGGGAGCTGCTGCTAGGATAGACGGGCAGGTGAGTCATGCTCCTCGCCTCCTATCTGGCTCCATCAGCTTTGCTCTCTGGGTGGTTTTCTTTCTTCTTTTCCTTTTTCCTGGCACGTCTGTGGAGGGCTCTGCTGAGCAGCTGCAGGGAATCTGCACAGGAGCTGCTGGGCCGCGCTATGAGGCTGTGACACGTCTCCACAAACAGCCTTCCTGGGGCATCTCTTCTCTGTCCCGTTTTCCTGAGGTGCCGCCCGGAGGTGCTGGGGTGCTCTGCGGACCCCATGAGGGTCGGTGCTTAGCAGCCACCAGGACCGCACACAGCCGTGCCGGGATGGGGCTGGGGCCCTGCTTGTCCCGTTCTCGTCCTCCTTCTCTTTGGCAGGAGGGGCCTGGAAGCGTGCGGGGTGGGTCGCATAGGTGTGGCAGGCGGAGGTCCTGAGTCCGATGCCAGCACCATGCGGGTCCCCTGGTGCCGCCCGGTGGGACGAGACCCTCAGGAGAGGCTCCTGAGAAAGGCTGTGTGTGGATCTGAGCTTTTCCACTCATTCCCTCCCATCCGCCAGAGCACGAGCAGAGTAAGACAAGCCCGTCCCGAGGTGTCTGGGGGAAACTACCCGTGTCTGAGCGATTTCATGCATGCAGAGGTCGGAGGGTCCCGGAGGATCCCACAACCCTGACCCCTCAAGACTGGATCCCACAACCCTGACCCTCCAGACTGGATCCCACAACCCTGACCCCCCAGACTGGATCCCACAACCCTGACCCCCTCCAGACTGGATCCCACAACCCTGACCCCTCCAAACTGGATCCCACAACCCTGACCCCTCCAGACTGGATCCCACAACCCTGACCCCTCCAGACTGGATCCCACAACCCTGACCCTCCAGACTGGATCCCACAACCCTGACCCCTCCAGACTGGATCCCACAACCCTGACCCCTCCAGATGGATCCTGCCCAACAGGTCATTGAGCAGTCGGGGACCAACACCGTGGCTGTTCCCTTCCCAGCTGGGCTTGAGCATCTCCATAGCAGCCCTGAAACCTGACAGAATAACTGTCCCCTGGGGGTCTAGCACCCCTGCTGGCCAGAGAGCACTACTGCCCCCTGGATGGGTCCAGTGCCCCCTAGTGGCACCAGAGGGCGCTACTTCCCCTGGGTCCAGCACCCCTGGTGGCAGCAGAAGATGCTACTTCCTTCCATGGGTCCAGCACCTCTTGGAGATTGGGCCTGAGTGGTATCAGCCCAGTGGCTCAAATGCTGTCAACCAGGACTCCAGCCGCCTGCTCTGGGCCCTTTCCCCCTGTACCACCATCACTTCGACTCAGGTTGTGCATCTCAGCCCCACCCAGAAACAAGCGTCCCTGCCTCTGGCCACGGGCTCTTGCCTTGTCTTGACCTTCGCGGCCATCTGTGTGACTGACCCTCCCTCCTCCATGTGAGCCCTGCTTCTCTCGCCTCCTCACACTCCCCGCCTGGTCCCATTCCAAGTCCACTGGACCATGCAATATGCTGACCAGGCAGGAGGAGGCCCTGAGAGCTGGTGGCCCTAGCCGCTAGCCCACCAGACGCTCGGTGCTCCTAGTACTCTGCACCCCTGGCTGTGGCCCCCACTGCCTCCACCCAGGCCTGGCCTCTCTACTGGAGCCTCTGAGAAGTCCCAGCAGGCCCATGTGCCACATTCATTTGGTCAGAATGTGAATCCGTGCGGGCAGCTCGCTTGGGCCCGGGCTGGGTGCTTGGTGCCGGATGTCTCCTCTGTTCCCACCTGCTGGGTGGGCTCTGACTCCCCTCTGGTCTCCTAGTGAACCCAAATGCAGCACCGGCCCAGTCTGACGCTCTCAGCACCAGGCCCTCGCTCCCATGACTGACCCTTCCAATGCCCGGCCCACGGGCCCATGCTTGGCCATCCCAGCATCTGACCCCTGTGCTGTCTCCCCCTAAGCAATGCTGTTAGGGACAGGAAGTAGTACAGTGGTTAGGCTTCTGCTTAGCATGTACCAAAGCCACATTAATCTTTTCGCACATGTGGGCCCAGCCATCACCAGACACAGGCCTGGAGACTGCCCAGCGCCTTGCAGCTGTGGCCTGGATAACCTTGAGTGCTGTTGCACCCAAACAGGTCAGAGTCTGCAGGCCCTGGCACTTGAATGCCAGCCTAGATGCCAGAGAACGACTGTACAGGGCAGTGAGCCTCCAGCACCAATTAGAAAGCCCTCCCAAATGCCTTTAGATGTATGCGGATGGTGCAGGAAACTGTCCCTGTTGAAATGATAAGGTGGTGCCTGGTGCCCTCTGCTTGTGGCACTGTGACTGTGGTGCCCACCATAGGGCGCACTCTTTAACGTGGTGCCTGGTGCCCTCTGCTTGTGGCACTGTGACTGTGGTGTCCACCAGAGGGCACACTCTTTAATGAGGTGCCTGGTGCCCTCTGCTTGTGGCACTGTGACTGTGGTGTCCACCAGAGGGCACACTCTTTAACGAGGTGCCTGGTGCCCTCTGCTTGTAGTGCTGTGATGGTGGTGCCCACCAGAAGGCGCACTCTTTACCGTGGTGCCTGGTGCCCTCTGCTTGTACCACTGTGAGGGTGATGCCCACCAGAGGGCACACTCTTTAACATGGTGACTGGTGCCCTCTGCTTGTAGCGCTGTGACAGTTATGCCCACCAGAGGGCGCACTTTTTAACGTGGTGCCTGGTGCTCTCTGCTTATAGTGCTGTGACGGTGATGTTCATCAGAGGGCGCACTCTTTAGTGTGGTGCCTGGCGCCCTCTGCTTGTAGTGCTGTGACGGTGGTGCCCACCAGAGGGCGCACTCTTTTAGTGTGGTGCCTGGTGCCCTCTGCTTGTAGTGCTGTGACCGTGGTGCCCACCAGAGGACGCATGTCCACCAGAGGACGCACTCTTTAGTGTGGTGTCTGGCGCCTTCTGCTTGTAGTGCTGTGACGGTGGTGCCCACCAGAGGGGCACAGTCTTTAGTGTGGTGCCTGGTGCCCGCTACATGTAGTGCTGTGATGGTGGTGCCCACCTGAGGATGCATGTCTATCAGAGGGCGCACTCTTTAGTGTGGTGCCTGGCACCCTCTGCTTGTAGTGCTGTCTTGGTGGTGCCCACCCAGAGGGCGCACTCTTTAGTGTGGTGCCTGGTGCTCTCTGCTTGTAGCACTGTGATGGTTGTGCCCACCAGTGGGCACACTCTTTAGTGTGGTGCCTGGCACCCTCTTCTTGTAGTGCTGTGACGTGGTGCCCACCAGAGGGCGCAATCTTTAGTGTGGTGCCTGGTGCCCTCTGCTTGTAGTGCTGTGACGGTGATGTCCACCAGAGGGCACACTCTTTAACGTGGTGCCTGACGCCCTCTGCTTGCAGTGCTGTGACGGTGATGCTCACCAGAGGGCGCACTCTTTAGCGTGGTGCCTGGTGCTCTCTGCTTGTAGTGCTGTGAGGGTGGTGCCCACCAGAGAGCGCACTCTTTAGTGTGGTGCCTGGTTCCCTCTGTTTGTAGTGCTGTTAAGGTGGTGCCCACCAGAGGACGCATGTCCACCAGAGGGCGCACTTTTTTAGTGTGGTGACTAGCACCCTCTGCTTATAATGCTGTGACAGTGGTGCCCACCAGAGGGTGCACTCTTCGCAGTGGTGCCTGGTGCCCTCTGCTTGTAGTGCTGTGACGGTGGAGCCCACCAGAGGGCGCACTCTTTAACGTGGTGCCTGGTGCTCTCTGCTTGTACCACTGTGAGGGTGATGCCCACCAGAGGGCACACTCTTTAACGTGGTGCCTGGTGTCCTCTGCTTGTAAGCGCTGTGATAATGGTGCCCACCAGAGGGCGCACTCTTTACTGTGGTGCCTGGTGCCCTCTGCTTGTAGTGCTGTGGACGGTGGTGCCCACCAGAGGGCGCACTCTTTAACGTGGTGCCTGGTGCTCTCTGCTTGCAGTGCTGTGACGGTGATGTCCACCAAGAGCGCACTATTTAGTGTGGTGCCTGGTGCATCTGCTTGTTGCACTGCGACGGTGATGCCCACCAGAGGGCCCACTCTTTAGTGTGGTGCCTGGTGCCCTCTGCTTATAGTGCTGTGACAGTGATGTCCACCAGAGGGCGCACTATTTAACGTGGTGTCTGGTGCTCTCTGCTTGTAGCGCTGTGACAGTGATGTCCACCAGAGGGCGCACTCTTTAGTGTGGTGCCTGGTGCCCTTTGCTTGTAGTGCTGTGACGGTGATGCCCACCAGAGGGCCTACTCTTTACGTGGTGCCTGGTGCTCTCTGCTTGTAGTGCTGTGACGGTGATGTCCACCAGAGGGCACACTCTTTAACGTGGTGCCTGGTGTCCTCTGCTTCTAGCGCTGTGATGATGGTGCCCACCAGAGGCGCACTATTTACTGTGGTGCCTGTGCCCTCTGCTTGTAGTGCTGTGATGGTGGTGCCCACCAGAGGCGCACTCTTTAGCGTGGTGGCTGGTGCTCTCTGCTTGCAGTGCTGTGACGGTGATGTCCACCAGAGGGCGAACTCTTTAGCGTGGTGCCTGGTGCCCCCTGCTTGTAGTGCTGTGACGGTGATGTCCACCAGAGGGCACAACTTTAGTGTGGTGCCTGGTGTCCTCTGCTTGTAGTACTGTGACGGTGATGTCCACAAGAGGGTGCACTCTTTACTGTGGTGCCTGGTGCCCTCTGCTTGTAGTGCTGTGGACGGTGGTGCCCACCAGAGGGCGCACTCTTTAGTGTGGTGCCTGGTGCTCTCTGCTTGCAGTGCTGTGATGGTGGTGCCCACCAGAGGGCGCACTCTTTAGCGTGGTGCCTGGTGCCCCTCTGCTTGTAGCGCTGTGACGGTGATGTCCACCAGAGGGCGCACTCTTTACTGTGGTGCCTGGTGCCCTCTGCTTATAATATGTGACGGTGGTGCCCACCAGAGGGCCGTACACTTTAACATGGTGACTGGTGCCCTCTGCTTGTAGCGCTGTGATGGTGATGCCCACCAGAGGGCGCACTCTTTAGTGTGGTGCCTGGTGCTCTCTGCTTGCAGTGCTGTGACGGTGATGTCCACCAGAGGGCGCACTCTTTACTGTGGTGCCTGGTGCCCTCTGCTTGTAGTGCTGTGGACGGTGATGTCCACCAGAGGGCGCACTCTTTAGTGTGGTGCCTGGCGCCCTCTGCTTGTAGTGCTGTGACGGTGGTGCCCACCAGAGGACACACTCTTTAGTGTGGTGCCTGGTGCCCTCTGCTTGTAGTGCTGTGACGGTGATGTCCACCAGAGGGCGCACTCTTTAGTGTGGTGCCTGGTTTCCTCTGCTTGTAGTGCTGTGACGGTGGAATCCCACCAGAGGGCGCACTCTTTAACGTGGTGCCCGTGCCCTCTGCTTGTAGTGTTGAGACGGTGATGTCCACCAGAGGGTGCACTCTTTAGTGTGGTGCCTGGTGCTCTCTGCTTGAAGTGCTGTGACAGTGGTAGCCACCAGAGAGCGCACTCTTGAGTGTGGTGCCTGGTTCCCTCTGCTTATAGTGCTGTGACAGCGATGTCCACCAGAGGGCGCACTCTTTAATGTGGTGTCTGGTGCTCTCTGCTTGTAGTGCTGTGACAGTGATGTCCACCAGAGGCGCACTCTTTAGTGTTTTGCCTGGTGCCCTTTGCTTGTAGTGCTGTGACAGTGGTGCCCACCAGAGGATGCATGTCCACCAGAGGGGCACTCTTTAGTGTGGTGCCTGACACACTCTGCTTGTAGTGCTGTGACGGTGGGTGCCCACCAGAGGGCACACTCTTTAACATGGTGCCTGGTGTCCACAGCTTATAGTGCTGTGACCGTGGTGCCCACCAGAGGGCACTCTTTAACGTGGTGCCTGGTGCCCTCTGCTTGTAGCGCTGTGATGGTGATGTCCACCAGAGGGTGCACTCTTTAATCTGGTGCCTGGTGTCCTCTGCTTGTAGTGCTGTGATGATGGTGCCCACCAGAGGCGCACTCTTTAGTGTGGTGCCTGGTGCTCTCTGCTTGTAGTGCTGTGACGGTGATGTCCACCAGAGGGCACACTCTTTAGTGTGGTGCCTGGTGCCCTCTGCTTGTAGTGCTGTGACGGTGATGTCCACCAGAGGGCGCACTCTTTAGTGTGGTGCCTGGCGCCCTCTGCTTGTAGTGCTGTGACGGTGGTGCCCACCAGAGGACACACTCTTTAGTGTGGTGCCTGGTGCCCTCTGCTTGTAGTGCTGTGACGGTGATGTCCACCAGAGGGCGCACTCTTTAGTGTGGTGCCTGGTTTCCTCTGCTTGTAGTGCTGTGACGGTGAATCCCACCAGAGGGCGACTCTTTACGTGGTGCCCGTGCCTTGCTTGTAGTTGAGACGGTGATGTCCACCAGAGGGTGCACTCTTTAGTGTGGTGCCTGGTGCTCTCTGCTTGAAGTGCTGTGACAGTGGTAGCCACCAGAGGGCGCACTCTTGAGTGTGGTGCCTGGTTCCCTCTGCTTATAGTGCTGTGACAGCGATGTCCACCAGAGGGCGCACTCTTTAATGTGGTGTCTGGTGCTCTCTGCTTGTAGTGCTGTGACAGTGATGTCCACCAGAGGGCGCACTCTTTAGTGTTTTGCCTGGTGCCCTTTGCTTGTAGTGCTGTGACAGTGGTGCCCACCAGAGGATGCATGTCCACCAGAGGGCGCACTCTTTAGTGTGGTGCCTGGCGCACTCTGCTTGTAGTGCTGTGACGGTGGGTGCCCACCAGAGGGCACACTCTTTAACATGGTGCCTGGTGTCCACAGCTTATAGTGCTGTGACCGTGGTGCCCACCAGAGGGCGCACTCTTTAACGTGGTGCCTGGTGCCCTCTGCTTGTAGCGCTGTGATGGTGATGTCCACCAGAGGGTGCACTCTTTAATCTGGTGCCTGGTGTCCTCTGCTTGTAGTGCTGTGATGATGGTGCCCACCAGAGGGCGCACTCTTTAGTGTGGTGCCTGGTGCTCTCTGCTTGTAGTGCTGTGACGGTGATGTCCACCAGAGGGCACACTCTTTAGTGTGGTGCCTGGTGCCCTCTGCTTGTAGTGCTGTGACGGTGATATCCACCAGAGGGTGCACTCTTCAGCGTGGTGCCTGGTGCTCTCTGCTTGTAGTGCTGTGACGGTGATATCCACCAGAGGGTGCACTCTTTAGTGTGGTGCCTGGTGCCCTCTGCTTGTAGCGCTGTGACGGTGATGTCCACCAGCGGGTGCACTCTTTAGTGTGGTGCCTGGTGCCCTCTGCTTGTAGTGCTGTGACGGTGATGTCCACCAGAGGGCACACTCTTTAGCGTGGTGCCTGGTGTCCTCTGCTTCTAGCGCTGTGATGATGGTGCCCACCAGAGGGCGCACTATTTACTGTGGTGCCTGTGCCCTCTGCTTGTAGTGCTGTGATGGTGGTGCCCACCAGAGGGCGCACTCTTTAGCGTGGTGCCTGGTGCCCCCTGCTTGTAGTGCTGTGACGGTGATGTCCACCAGAGGGGCCAACTTTAGCGTGGTGCCTGGTTTCCTCTGCTTGTAGTACTGTGACGGTGATGTCCACCAGAGGGTGCACTCTTTACTGTGGTGCCTGGTGCCCTCTGCTTGTAGTGCTGTGACGGTGGTGCCCACCAGAGGGCGCACTCTTTAGTGTGGTGCCTGGTGCTCTCTGCTTGCAGTGCTGTGATGGTGGTGCCCACCAGAGGGCGCACTCTTTAGCGTGGTGCCTGGTGCCCTCTGCTTGTAGCGCTGTGACGGTGATGTCCACCAGAGGGCGCACTCTTTAATGTGGTGCCTGGTGCCCTCTGCTTATAATGCTGTGACGGTGGTGCCCACCAGAGGGCGTACTCTTTAACATGGTGACTGGTGCCCTCTGCTTGTAGCGCTGTGATGGTGATGCCCACCAGAGGGCGCACTCTTTAGTGTGGTGCCTGGTGCCCTCTGCCTGTAGTGCTGTGACGGTGATGTCCACCAGAGGGCACACTCTTTACTGTGGTGCCTGGTGCCCTCTGCTTGTAGTGCTGTGACGGTGATGTCCACCAGAGGGCGCACTCTTTAGTGTGGTGCCTGGCGCCCTCTTCTTGTAGTGCTGTGACGGTGGAGCCCACCAGAGGACACACTCTTTAGTGTGGTGCCTGGTGCCCTCTGCTTGTAGTGCTGTGACGGTGGAATCCCACCAGAGGCGCGCTCTTTAACGTGGTGCCCGTGCCCTCTGCTTGTAGTGTTGAGGACGGTGATGTCCACCAGAGGGTGCATTCTTTAGTGTGGTGCCTGGTGCTCTCTGCTTGAAGTGCTGTGACAGTGGTAGCCACCAGAGGGCGCACTCTTTAGTGTGGTGCCTGGTGCCCTCTGCTTATAGTGCTGTGACAGCGATGTCCACCAGAGGGCGCACTCTTTAATGTGGTGTCTGGTGCTCTCTGCTTGTAGTGCTGTGACGGTGATGTCCACCAGAGGGCGCACTCTTTAGTGTGTTGCCTGGTGCCCTTTGCTTGTAGTGCTGTGACAGTGGTGCCCACCAGAGGATGCATGTCCACCAGAGGGCGCACTCTTTAGTGTGGTGCCTGGCACACTCTGCTTGTAGTGCTGTGACGGTGGTGCCCACCAGAGGGCACACTCTTTAACATGGTGCCTGGTGTCCACAGCTTATAGTGCTGTGACCGTGGTGCCCACCAGAGGCGCACTCTTTAACGTGGTGCCTGGTGCCCTCTGCTTGTAGCGCTGTGATGGTGATGTCCACCAGAGGGTGCACTCTTTAATCTGGTGCCTGGTGTCCTCTGCTTGTAGTGCTGTGACGGTGATGCCCACCAGAGGGCGCACTCTTTAGTGTGGTGCCTGGTGCTCTCTGCTTGTAGTGCTGTGACAGTGATGTCCACCAGAGGGCACACTCTTTAGTGTGGTGCCTGGTGCCCTCTGCTTGTAGTGCTGTGACGGTGATATCCACCAGAGGGTGCACTCTTCAGCGTGGTGCCTGGTGCTCTCTGCTTGTAGTGCTGTGGACGGTGATATCCACCAGAGGGGTGCACTCTTTAGTGTGGTGCCTGGTGCCCTCTGCTTGTAGTGCTGTGACGGTGATGCCCACCAGAGGGCCTACTCTATAACGTGGTACCTGGTGCTCTCTGCTTGCAGTGCTGTGACGGTGATGTCCACCAAGGGCGCACTATTTAGTGTGGTGCCTGGTGCCCTCTGTTTGTAGCACTCTGACGGTGATGCCCACCAGAGGGCCCACTCTTTAGTGTGGTGCCTGGTGCCCTCTGCTTGTAGTGCTGTGACGGTGATGTCCACCAGAGGGTGCACTCTTTAGTGTGGTGCATGGTGCCCTTTGCTTGTAGTGCTGTGACGGTGATGTCCACCAGAGGGTGCACTCTTTTAGTGTGGTGCCTGGTGCCCTTTGCTTGTATTGCTGTGACGGTGATGTCCACCAGAGGGCCTACTCTATAACGTGGTGCCTGGTGCTCTCTGCTTGTAGTGCTGTGATGGTGATGCCACCAGAGGGCGCACTCTTTAGTGTGGTACCTAGTGCCCTCTGCTTGTAGTGCTGTGACAGTGATGCTCACCAGAGGGCCCACTCTTTAGTGTGGTGCTTGGTGCCCTCTTCTTGCAGTGCTGACAGTGATGTTCACCAGAGGGCACACTCTTTAGTGTGGTGCCTGGTGCCCTCTGCTTGTAGTGCTGTGACGGTGATGTCCACCAGAGGGTGCGCTCTTTAGTGTGGTGCCTGGTGCCCTTTGCTTGTAATGCTGTGACAGTGATGTCCACCAGATGGCCTACTCTATAATGTGGTGCCTGGTGCTCTCTGCTTGTAGTGTTGTGATGGTGATGTCCAGTGGAGGGCGCACTCTTTAGCATGGTGCCTGGTGCCCTCTGCTTGTAGTGCTGTGACGGTGATGCCCACCAGAGGGTGCACTCTTTAGTGTGGTGCCTGGTGCCCTCTGCTTGTAGTGCTGTGACGGTGGTGCCCACCAGAGGGTGCACTCTTTAACGTGGTGCCTGGTGCCCTCTACTTGCAGCACTGTGACGGTTATGCCCACCAGAGGGCCCGCTCCTTAGTGTGGTGCCTGGTGCCCTCTTCTTGCAGTGCTGACAATGATGTCCTCCAGAGGGCCCACTCTTTAGCGTGGTGCCTGGTGCCCTCTGCTTGTAGCGCTGTGATGGTGGTGCCCACCAGAGGGCGCACTCTTTAGCGTGGTGCCTGTGCCCTCTGCTAGCAGTGCTCTGCCTCAGCACCACCTTCTCAACACTGCCAGGAACCCCCAGTTCATCGGTAAATTCAGTCATGGCCCCCGTTGGAAAACCCACAGGCGTTTTATCTTTGGTCTCCTCCGCATGCTGGCCCCACGTGGACAGTGTCCTGCTGCTTGTTTTTCCCTTTCTGTTTGGATGAGTCCTAACGAGAGGCCTCCTGAGTGCCCCTGAACACCCAGGGGGAAACCAGCACCCTTCTGGGCATCACTTATCCAAGCCCGACTGCACATGTCATGGGGGTTTTGGTCAATGGAACTAAGAAATGTGGGTTTCAGAAAACCAGGCCCCGGAGCTCAAAGGCTCAGTCTTGTCTGGGGTGCATGGGAGCGTCAAAACAGCTGAAGAAATGAGCCCCCTGCAAGACCCCCCCCCCCAGTGCGCCAAGACACCACCTGGAAGCACCAAGGCGCCCGTGGACTCTGCAGCCCTTAGCCTTTGTTCTCCCAAACTTAGACCATCCTCTGGGCCATCTTCCTAGGGCTCCCGTGCCCAGCCACTGGCCTTGTGGATGGACCTCTGTGACCTGCGCAAAGGTCCTTCCATGCCAGCTCAGGGACAGTCCACATGGGCCCCCATGCGACAAGCGTTTGCGTGGGTCTGACATTCTGTCTGTGCCTGCGTGGGTTTCTCGTGCCCACGGCGGCCGCGAAGCAGGCTGCTCCAACAAGAGCTCCGGGACCCAGAGGGGCGTGGGCGGGGCGAGGGTCTTCAGGGACCCCATTCCAGGGACGGGGTGGGGGCGGCCGTCCTTCCCCTCTCTCAGACCCTCCTGGCGCTGGACCCAGCTTCCTGCAGGTGGGATGGGGTAGGCGGGTCGCTCTGGTACCGCCTCTGCCAGTTCTTACAGGTTTCCCCCAGACTCACCACACCTGCAACAAAACTCTTCCCAAGCAAGTCACCTCTTGAGACCCTGAGGACTCCCCCTGTATCGGAGGTGCAGCTCGCGCCCACAGTGCGCCTTGTATAAGCCTCAACTTACTCATCATCTCATCTCCAAAGACCTTGCACGTGGCAAAGAGTAGTGGATAGGAAATTGCTTCTGACTCAGCTGGTCCCCAGCATCCCATAGGGTCCCCAAGCCTCCAGGAGTGATCCCTGAGCTCAGAGCCAGGAGTAAACCCTGAGCACTGCTGGGTGTGGCCCCCAACACCCCCCAAATAGTCTTATGGACACAAAGTTTTTAGTTGCCTACTGTTCTCTTAGTAACGAGTTGAGAGAGGAAGAGAGACAGAGAGAGAGAGAAGAGGAGAGGAGAGAGAGAGGAAGAGAGAGAGAAGAGAGACAGAGAGAGGAAGAGAAGGAGAGGGAGAGAGCGCACAGCAACACACAACACAACAAATCCACACAATGCTCCTATCTAGGAAAATGAATCTTGGAAAATGCAGTTATGCCTTTTACTAAATACAACACAATAATTTCATTTTCGAAGTGAGGCGGGGCTGCTGGTTCCTCGATTCTAATGAAATCTGGTGTGTCAGAGAGATGATGCCTCTGGGAGCGGTTTTGCCATCTGCAGTGATGGCGCCTACATTTGTAGTTTTCACACAAGCCCAGATTTCTCCAGCCTGGCTGAGTCAAAGGCTTCTGCAAACATTGACCCATGGACCATGATTTTTGTGTGCAAACCTGATCCAGTTATGAAAACTAGAGTTTTTAGTACTCGAGCAAAAAAAAGTGGTGGTTTCATTTATAAAAGATTTAAACATCTAGAAAATGAATCTGTGCCATTTGGTCAAGTTTTTTTTCTTTTTGGGGTCACACCGGAATGTTCAGGGGTTGCTCCCAACTCTGCACTCAGGAACTATTCCTGGAGGTGTCGGGACCATATGGGGTGTCGGGATCGAGCCTGGGTCGGCTGCGTGCAAGGCAAGCGCCCTCCCCGCTGTGCTGCCGCCTCCGGGCCCGGCCATGGTGTCGTTCTGCTCTGGGCTCCTGCCGCACCGTGGGCCTCCTGACCCTGGCCAGGGAAGTCGCTGTCCGACTCTGCCGCTGCTGCTTTCCCCTGCCCTGGTGACGGGCGCGTCATCAGCTTTAGCCATGAAGGCCGTCGGGGTGAAACCAACCCAAGTCCACTACAGAGTGCTGGGAATAGCCGTGAGGGAAACGGCAGCCTCAGAGCCAAACCCATGAGTGGCTCAGTCTCCATGAGTGGGGACCGTCTCGGGCGGCGCCTTGGTCGCCTCCTGATAACTCTTATCCACTTGCGTAAGAGGATGTACCAGCGTGAAGGGAAACGCCCAAGAATGCCATGGTCTGCGCTGTGCGTTATTTAGAAATATGGCATCAGCACAAATAAAGGAAATTCCGGCAGCAAGATCCCGTCCCGGAAGGGCGCGTTCTGATGCTGGCTGAAGTTTCCTCGTCTGGCTCCCTCCCAGTCACCCTTGAGTTCATTCTCTCTCCTTGGTGACTGGTGGGATGGAGCTGGGGGGGGGTGACTCCACATCTGCGTGTGCTGGTCCCATTTCTCCCCTCCCCATAGTCCCAGAGCCACCCCCCAAAACAGCCTCTGTGTAGTCCCCACCCTCTGCCATAGTTTTCACTGATTCTTACTGTCAGCTCACTCAGGTATCTCTGGTACCCAAGTAGTGGAAGCAAGAGAGGAAATAAAAATGATTGAACTGTAGCAAAAAGAAAAGAAGGAGGGAGGGAGGGAGGGAGGGAGGGAGGGAGGGAGGGAAGGAAGGAAGGAAGGAAGGAAGGAAGGAAGGAAGGAAGGAAGGAAGGAAGGAAGGAAGGAAGGAAGGAAGGAAGGAAGGAAGGAAGGAAGGAAGGAAGGAAGGAAGGAAGGAAGGAAGGAAGGAAGGAAGGAGGGAAGGAGGGAGGGAAGGAAGGAGGGAGGGAGGGAGGAAGGAAGGAGGGAGGGGAAGGAGGGGAGGGAAGGGGGAGAGAGGGGGAGGAGGGGAGGGAGGAGGGGAGGGAGGGGAGGGAGGGAGGAGGGGAGGGAGGGGAGCCGGGCGGGTGGGCCGTAGCCTTGACAGCACCTAACCAGGCCGGTCCCCGGAGCAGCACGTTTTAGTCCCAGCAGCTTGTGCTTGGTCCCATCTCGGGGACTTTCATTGTCAAGCTGGAAACAGGCAGAAGGTCAGGGTGGACAGTGCCTGGCCAAGGTCAGACCAGCCTGGGACACCCTCGCATTCCACGATGGGCAATTCCCTAATTTGCTCTGTGCTGCCCCAAATGCCCATCTTCCCCGTTCCCCCGTCAGCAGGAGGGTTCCAGCAGCTGTTGGGGTGGGGGGGTGGGGATAATTTTCTGGCCACTTCCAGCGGGAAAGGGTCAGGCTGAGCCCCAGGAGGAGGGACCGGTCGGCTCTCCTGGTGCCCTGGGGCTGACCTTGCCTCCCTTCTGCTGTGGGGGGGGGGGGGGGCACTGGCCAGATGCGGCTCTTCCCCCCACAGCCAAGAAAGAGCCGGAAGGCGGCTGCAGCCTCCGACTCGCCCTCAGGTGCGGCTCTTGGGGAAGCCCGACACGCCTTTGGGGTGAAGGAGTTTGTCCAGAGAAGCGGTGCCTGGCCCGGGGCCTGTCCCCTGGGTTCCTCTCCCTCCCCCCTCCTGTCTCTGACCCGAGGACACTGGAGAGTAAGTGGGCACGTGTCCTGCGACGGCCCCGGCGCTCTGGGCTGCCGCCCCTGCTGCAGGGAGGGACAGGCAGGGTCAGCCCCAGCCTCTCTGGGAGACGCCCCTGCTGGTCTCCCGGCCCTCGGGGGGCCTGTGGGGGCTTCACCAGCACATTCGTGCCCCCACGAGGCCCCCGGCGCCTCCATGGCTCCTTCTGGCCCCACTTTACAACATTCTCTTTATGGGGTCCCTCCTGGGTCCTCCTCTGAACCCTCCCTCTGGAGCGGGGCAGTGACCACCCCCTCAGGCTGCCCACAAGGTGGGACGGCTCCCTGCTGGGCTTGTAGGTGTCGTTGCTGCTATTGTTGGTGCTGCACCCAGCAGTGCTTGGGGCTGACTCCTGGCTCTGCACTCAGGGATCACTGCTGGAGGAACTTAGGGGTCTGGGACAGAACCTGGCTTGGCCCAGGGGGCAAGGCAAAGCGCCTTCTCCGTCCCGCTGGCCTTTGGCTTCTCTTAACCGGCTGCGTGACCCTCAGCGAGAGCCTCCTGCACTGGAGGAAGCAAGCTGCCATATTCCAGACAGAGTCCGTTCGGGTGGTCTCAGACATCTGGATGTCCCCGGAAGTAAGTGCCCAGTCCGGATAACCACTCAGAACCTGCACCCGCCACACGCGCGAAGGGGATTCTCTGACCCCAGCAGAGCAGGTCCCTGGGAAGCTGGAGTGAAGAGAAACTCACGCACGCCCCAGCCCGGGAAGGTAAGAGAGCAAATGCTCCCGGGCCTCTCTGAGATCAGGAGGGAGGGAGGGAGGGAGGGAGGGAGGGAGGAAGGGAGGGAGGGAGGAGGGAGGGAGGGAGGGAGGGAGGGAGGAAGGGAGGAAGGGGGGAAGGAAGGAAGGAAGGAAGGAAGGAAGGAAAGGAAGGAAGGAAGGAAGGAAGGAAGGAAGGAAGGAAGGAAGGAAGGAAGGAAGGAAGGAAGGAAGGAAGGAAGGAAGGAAGGAAGGAAGGAAGGAAGGAAGGAAGGAAGGAAGGAAGGAAGAGGAAGGAAGGAAGGAAGGAAGGAAGGAAGAGAGGGAGGGAGAGGGCCGGCCGCCGGCCCTGAGGTGAGCAGTTCCAGGTAGACAGATTTCACGGGAGGCCGGAAGACACGGACGTGCCGGTCCAGGAACAATGGTCAGAACTGGGGAAGAGCGTGAGCAAGGCGGAGACTGCTCCCCTAACTATCTGCTTTGCTCTGTGAATAAGCCGGATCAGTCCTCAGGGCAGGAGCTCGCAGGGACCCTGTTGCTCATCTCGGGCCTTGTGCTCTGGTTCTGCCTCACCTGAACAACCGTGAAAGCTCCTCTTGTGCCGCCGGAGCCTCGTGTGCACACGGCACCCCGGGAGCCCTTTACTCTCGTTGTTCGGACTTTCCAAGCAGGGTGCAGCTCTTGGCTCCTGCTCCGTGCTCGGGCTAGCACAGGTGGCGCTCAGGGGACAGAGCAGGGGCGAGATTCAGCCTGGGTCAGCTACATGCAGGACTCCTTTCCCGCTGTGCTGTCTCTGGCCCTAGAGGCGTCCCCACGTGAAACCAGCTGTGGGGACGGGAAAATGGGGGCGACACCCCATCTTTGTCCCGAGCCGTTGTCCCCTCTCTTCGGGTCACACTCGGCACTTATCAGGGGTTCTTCCTGGTTCCGCACTCAGGAATTACTCCTGGTGGTGCTCAGGGAAACATCTGGGATGCTGGGATTGGCCATGTGCAAAGCAAACACCATCCCCACTGATGTACCACTCCGGTCCTTCAATCTAAGTTTCTTACTGGAAAAATTAAATAGTTTTTATTTTTTTTTATTTATTTTTTTTTTTTTGCTTTTGGGTCCACCCAGCGTGCTCGGGGGTTACTCCTGGCTCTGCACTCAGGAATCCTCCTGGCGGTGCTCGGGGACCATATGGGTGCCGGGATCGGCCAGGCGGCGGCCGCGTGCGCAACGCCCCCGCTGGGCTTCGCTCGCCTGAAAAATTAAATAGTTTTTAAACAGGCCAAGAAGGAGTGATCCCTGAGCATTTGCCAGGTGTGACCAAAAAAGCAAAAGAAAAGAGAATAAAATATTTTTTAAAGTTTTTTACTATACCACAGTGAAACATACAGTTACAAAGGCGTTCATAATTGGTTCTTGGTAATACAGTATTCCAGCACCCATCCCTCCACCAGTGCCCCATCCCCACCACCAGTATACCCACACCCCTTCCCGCCCACCCCCAGGCTGCCTCAATAGCAGGCACCCCTTTCTCTCTCTCTTTCTCTCTGTCTCTGTCTCTGCATTTCTCTCCCCCTTCTTTTACACAGGCAGCTAGCCCTGCAGACATTTAGGGTTTATCATTCAAGTCTCTTTGTGTATATTCTGGTGAGTTCTGGTCTGCCATTACCATTTCCCACACTCAGTAAAACACTGGTATATATTTATATCCCATTAATGAATGCAGTCATTCTTTATCTGTCTTTTTCCTTCTAATTTCACTCAGCATGATAGTCTCCATGTCCATCCATTTGCAGGTAAATTTCACAATTTCATCTTTTCTGACAGCCGCATAGTATTCCATCGTGTAGATGTACCACAGTTTCTTTAGCCAGTCCTCTGTTCTCGGGCACTTAGGTTGTTTCCAGATTCTAGCTATTGTGAATAGCAAAAGGGCCTGAGAGACCGACAGAGGCTAAGGGGTGCGGCGGCCCTGTTGGCAGCCCGGCACCCCACAGGGCTTCAGAGGCACCTCCAGGGGTGATCCTAGAGCACTGACAGGTGTGGACCCCAAACAGAAACAAAGGAAAAGTTAAAACATTAACAAGTGGAGGCTGCTGCCCATGTCCCTTGGGCCGGGAGGGTAGGTGAGCCGCGCGCCTGCTGGGGGCTGGTCCCACATTCAGCTCATCACACGCTGCTGGTCTTCAGCCCTGGGGACCAAACACCTCCCGGAGAACCCGGGACATGGAGCTGCTGCCCGCTGTGCTGTGTTCCTGGGCACTGCCAGGCTGCCCGGGACTGGGGTGGGGACAGTCAGCGCTGGCACCGGGGCAGTTCCAGGCACGGCCAGACAGCCGGTCCCTGCACACCCTGGGGGCTGCTCAGCTGTGCCCGGGGCAGGGCCAGCCCCAGAGCCCACACAGGTCAAGGTGAGCCCTCCCGCCCACTGCACGGAGTCTAAAGAATGTGGCATAAAAGCGTCACCCGCCTGACCCCCTGGCCTAGGGAAGTGGACCGGACATTTCCTGGAGGTCTGACTATTTCTGGAGTGCAGAGTTTGCTCATTTTAGCAGCCATTAGTGGCTATTTTTAGGCTGTAGGAGGAGCTGCCGTGGAAGGCCGGGGTGTGGCTGAGCCCCACTCGCAGGCACCAGCCCCCGTCGCAGGCAGGACCTGCTGGGTGTGGGGGGACCTGGGCTGCACCGGCCCAGACGCCACTGGCCACCCAGGGGTCCTGGAGTGGACAAATAACCACAAATGAAACCATCTCCTTGGGGACCCCCGTGAGCTCCAGATGCTGAGTTTGGGGCGGTGTGGGCAGCCGTGCAGAGGGGCTGGGCTGGCCACTGGGGGCAGCCTCCTGCTGCCCAACAGGCTGCCACACGGGGTTCAGGTGCAGGCAGTGAGAGCCGCCGCAGGGCCGAGGTGCCGGCCTGGCACGGGTCAGCCCTGACTCAAGCGTTGGCAGCAAGTGGATCCCCAGACGGTGGTGGGCGCAGCCCCGGAGTTCTCCGGCCCTGGGAGGTCGGCCTGAGCCAGGCAGGCACCCTCCCCAGAAGCACCTTTTTTGAGGATTCCCACGTTGCTCAAATCGCACATACATGAGTGGGTATTTCATAGACTCTGGGTGCTCGAGGTAAGGAATCAATTCCTGTTAGTTTATGCCGGAGAGACGTGCAGCTGGCACAGGGCTTGCCTTACACACGGGCTCAACATCCCAAATGGTCCCCGAGCCCCACCCGACTGATCCCTGAGCACAGAGCCAACAGTAAGGACGCCTGGGCCACCCGAAAATAATCCCCAAAGGGGGCTGCTGAAAAGAAGTGAAATAAGCTGGGAATGATGAGGCAGACCGTGTGTGGTAAGACGGAATGTGCGGGCTCATTCCAGGGCGGAGAACAGGGAAAACGAGGGACTCGCCCCGAGCAGATGTGAGGCCAGGCCTGTGCACAGACCACAGGCGATGGCCGTCTCCATAGAGAGCTGCTGGCCCTGAGGAGGAGGCCAGAGGTGGGGCCGGAACGATAGTCCAGCAGGGAGGGCGTTTGCCTTGTACGTAGCTGACCCGGGTTCCATCCCCAGCATCCCATATGGTCCCCAGAGCACCACAGGAGTAATTCCTGAGTACAGAGCCAGGAGTAACCAGGAGCGTCACCAGGTGTGACCCAAAAAGAAAATAAATAAAAAAGGAGGCCAGAGGCGCCCAGTTGCTAAGGAGGGGATGAATAATCACGTGTTCGGGCTGTGCGTGTGCTTGGCTGGCCTGGGTTCCATCCCGGCATCCCACAAGGCCCCCTGATCCACCGCCAGGAGTAATCTCTGAGCATCGCCCGAGTGTGGCCCCCAAGCCAACAAATCACCAAACAGGAAGCACACTCATCTGCAGGCGTGAAGGGCCGGCCCTGCTCCCGCATTCTGCTCCTTCTCGCTCCCGTCTCCCATCTTCCTCCTCTCTCCCACTCCCTTGCAAGCCTCAGAGCTGGCTCCCCAGTGCTCTGGATTCCGCCATGGCAGGTTCTTCGCCACACCCCCACACACACAACACACACACACACAATCTCTGGAGGCCAGATGCTTCCTGTGGTGCCCAGAGAGGCCTGGGAGGAGACCATGACTGTGCGGGAGAGGTGAGGGGCTTGGTGTGGGACTCTGGGGCCCTCCCTGATGCCTGCCCCAGGTCCCCTCAGCCCTGTGACCCACCAAGGTGGTCACACCCTCCTCCCTGGGTGCTTACTTTGGGGGGCGGGCTCTCTCCAGAAGCAGCAGGGCTGAGAGGGGGAGACCAGCCCCTGGGGGGGCGGGGGACGCAGCCGGCGCCCACACACCGCCCAGAAGCTGGTTTTAAGCCTGGTGAGGCCGTACACCCCCCACCCGGGCAGGGAGGAAGGGGTGCAGGGAGGAAGGGCCGCGGCTAATGTTTAACCCGTCTTCCCCTCTTCCCGCCTCTGCTGCTGGCTCAGGACTCCGGCGGACAGCTGAGAGCACAGGCTGCGGGCAGCAGAGTGACCATGGCCAGCACCGCGGTCCAGCTCCTGGGCTTCCTGCTCAGCTTCCTGGGCATGGTGGGCACGCTGGTCACCACCATCCTGCCGCACTGGCAGCGGAGGGCCCACGTGGGCAGCAACATCCTGACGGCCGTGTCCTACCTGAAGGGTCTGTGGATGGAGTGCGTGTGGCAAAGCACCGGCGTCTACCACTGCCAGCTGTACTGCTCGCTGCTGGCGCTGCCCCGCAGACCTGCAGGCGGCCCGCGCTCATGGTCATCTCCTGCCTGCTGTCGGCCGTCGGCGTGGCCTGCGCCGTCGTGGGCATGAAGTGCGCGCGCTGCGCCGGGGACACGCCCGCCAAGACGGCGCTGGCGGGCACGGGCGGCGGCCTCTTCCTGCTGGCCGGCCTCCTGTGCCTGACCACCGTGTCCTGGACCACGCACAACATCATCCGGGACTTCTTCAACCCGCTGCTCCACAGCAGCCTCAAGTACGAGCTGGGCCAGGCGCTGTACCTGGGTTTCATCGCCCGCGTCGCTGTCGCTCATCGGGGGCGCGCTGCTCTGCCTGTCCTGCCCGGACCCTGCGCCCCAGGTCCAGCCACGGCCCGCCCAGCGCCGCCCCCGCCTACCGGCCGCCCACCGCCTACAAGGACAACCGGGCCCCCCTCGGCCACCTCGGCTGCACAGCGGCTACAGGCTCAACGACTACGTGTGAGTCCCTGCCCACACCCCAGATTCAAACCCCACCCGAGCCTCAAGCTCACGGTGACCCCCTCCAGGGGCAGCCCTGGTCCCCCAGAACGCTGAGCCCCAGGATTGGTGGGTGCGGGCCCAGGAGGCTTCAGGCAATGGGGGAAGTTGCTGTGAACCAGGCTCCGAGCAACTAACCAACCGCTTTGAGCGCATGGATGGGCGCCGAGCGGTCAGCAGGCGGGGAGTAAAGCGCCGCTTGGGAGTGTGGTCGGCGGGTGTGTTGCAAAACCGAAATAAACGGATCTGGACGCCCGGGATAGCGGCTATGGATGGGGGGGTGCTTCTGGCTGGCTCCAGACTGTGTTGGCGCTGCCGCAGCCGCTGGGCAGCTGAGGTGGCCCCGGGCAGCAGGCCATCGAGGCACCCACCGGGACACTCTGGGTGCACACGTGACCGGTGCGTCCCAGGAGGCGGCATCTAAGAAGGGTCCAGTAGATGGTCAGTCACGCCCCCAGGAAAGGGTCCCCTGCCCGGCTTAAACTCAGCACAGGCTTGCTTCAACAAGGACTATTGTGTAAATAGATCAGATTTCCCAAATCTTGGAATTTTGTGGGAGGTAAGGGCGTGGCCTGTGACGCATATTAAAAACCGCTTATTAAAAATAAGTCGTTATTTTTAGAAAAGAGGTCAGTGGGGCAAATAATTTAGAAAATTGTCTTTAAATGATAAAATAATTTGTGGCCTGGGGCTGTGTCTCACAGAAGCGTGTGTGAGGTTTGGATCTCACAGAAGCTGGTGCGAGGTTTGGATTAAACATTGGCTCCACAGACGAGAACAAATAAAACTGAAGTTCCAAGAAATCATTCGAATCCGTGAAGATTCTGACCCCTACCAGCAGCTCCGGTGCAAATGTGACAACCCCATCTGGCAGGTTTAGGGACTCGTTCTTGAGACCAGCCCAGTCACAAGCCAAAGGGAAACCCCCAATCACTCCTTTCAGACTCCTTTGAATTCTGTTACAAAATAAACGGGAAAAAACACAGGCTGCTGTTACTCAGTAAAGACTGGCCACAGCGGAATTACACTGTTGTTGACACAAGTTGTTACACACTGCGCCCGTTTCTGTCCCCTCGCTGGTTTGGGCCCTGAGGTGGACAGAGCCAGGTGGGCCCAGGAGCTGCTCTGACCACTTGAGAGAGGAGAGGGTTAGTGCTCAGAGGCGCTGAGCTACTCGCCCACCGGCTTCATGAGGAGACTCGGGACGTGGCCAGGATGAGCACATGGTAGCTGGAAACCCAGCCCCAGCCGCAGTCGTGTGCGGGCCCCAGAGCACTGCCAGATGCACCCTGATGGGCCCAAGCACCAACTGGAGTGAATCTCCCTCATTCCTCCCCTCAGAAAAAGCAAGACCAGGGGCCGGAGAGTAGTCCAGTGGGGAGGGCATTTGCCTTGCACACGGCCGACTGGGGTTCGATCCCCGGCATCCCATATGGTCCCCGAGCACCACCAGGAGTAATTCCTGAGTGCAGAGCCAGGTTGTGACCACACACACACACACGCACACACATGCACGCATGGCTCTCCACACACGCGCACACACACAGTCTACACACAGCCTACACACTTCTATACACAATGGTCTACACACACTCTACACAGAGTCTACACACAGTCCACACACCAGTCTACACACAGCTTACACATATCTACACACAGTGGCATACACACAGTCTACACACAGAATCTACACACATTCTATACATCCAGGTCTACACACAGTCTACACAAACCTACACACATCTGCACACAGTGGCATACACACAGTCTACACAAACCTACACACATCTGCACACAGTGGTCTACACACAGTCTACACACAACCTACACACATCTGCACACAGTGGTCTACACACAGTCTACACACAACCTACACACATCTGCATACAGTGGTCTACACACAGTCTACACACAACCTACACACATCTGCACACAGTGGTCTACACACAGTCTACACACAACCTACACACACCTGCACACAGTGGTCTACACACAGTCTACACACAACCTACACACACCTGCACACAGTGGTCTACACACAGTCTACACACAACCTACACACATCTGCACACAGTGGTCTACACACAGTCTACACACAACCTACACACATCTGCACACAGTGGTCTACACACAGTCTACACACAACCTACACACATCTGCACACAGTGGCATACACACAGTCTACACACAACCTACACACATCTGCACACAGTGGTCTACACACAGTCTACACACAACCTACACACATCTGCACACAGTGGTCTACACACAGTCTACACACATCTGCACACAGTGGTCTATACACAGTCTACACACAGTCTACACACATCTGCACACAGTGGTCTACACACAGTCTACACACAACCTACACACATCTGCACACAGTGGTCTACACACAGTCTACACACAACCTACACACATCTGCACACAGTGGTCTACACAGTCTACACACAACCTACACACATCTTCACAGTGGTCTACACACATCTGCACACAGTGGTCTATACACAGTCTACACACAACCTACACACATCTGCACACAGTGGTCTACACACAGTCTACACAAACCTACACACGTCTGCACACAGTGGTCTACACAGTCTACACACAACCTACACACATCTGCACACACAGTCTACACAAACCTACACACATCTGCACACAGTGGTCTACACACAGTCTACACACAACCTACACACATCTGCACACAGTGGTCTACACACAGTCTACACACAACCTACACACATCTGCACAGTAGTCTACACACATCTGTACACAGTCTACACACAGTCTACACACAGTCTACACACAGTCTACACACATCTGCACACAGTGGTCTACACACAGTCTACACACAACCTACACACATCTGCACACAGTGGTCTACACACAGTCTACACAAACCTACACACATCTGCACACAGTGGTCTACACACAGTCTACACACAACCTACACACATCTGCACACAGTGGTCTACACACAGTCTACACACAACCTACACACATCTGCACACAGGGGTCTACACACAGTCTACACAAACCTACACACATCTGCACACAGTGGCATACACACAGTCTACACAAACCTACACACATCTGCACACAGTGGCATACACACAGTCTACACACAACCTACACACATCTGCATACAGTGGTCTACACACAGTCTACACACAACCTACACACATCTGCACACAGTGGTCTACACACAGTCTACACAAACCTACACACATCTGCACACAGTGGTCTACACACAGTCTACACACAACCTACACACATCTGCACACAGTGGTCTACACACAGTCTACACAGTCTACACACATCTGCACACAGTGGTCTACACACAGTCTACACACAACCTACACACATCTGCACATAGTGGTCTACACACAGTCTACACACAACCTACACACATCTGCACACAGTGGTCTACAACAGTCTACACACAACCTACACACATCTGCACACAGTGGTCTACACACAGTCTACACACAACCTACACACATCTGCACACAGTGGTCTACACACAGTCTACACACAACCTACACACATCTGCACACAGTGGTCTACACACAGTCTACACAAACCTACACACATCTGCACACAGTGGTCTACACACAGTCTACACACAACCTACACACATCTGCACACAGTGGTCTACACACAGTCTACACACAACCTACACACATCTGCACACAGTGGTCTACACACAGTCTACACACAACCTACACACATCTGCACACAGTGGTCTACACACAGTCTACACACAACCTACACACATCTGCACACAGTGGTCTACACACAGTCTACACACAACCTACACACATCTGCACACAGTGGTCTACACACAGTCTACACACAACCTACACACATCTGCATACAGTGGTCTACACACAGTCTACACACAACCTACACACATCTGCTCACAGTGGTCTACACACAGTCTACACACAACCTACACACATCTGCACACAGTGTTCTACACACAGTCTACACACAACCTACACAATCTGCACACAGTGTTCTACACACAGTCTACACACAACCTACACACATCTGCACACAGTGGTCTACACACAGTCTACACACATCTGCACACAGTGGTCTACACACAGTCTACACACAACCTACACACATCTGCACACAGTGGTCTACACACAGTCTACACACAACCTACACACATCTGCATACAGTGGTCTACAACATTCTACACACAACCTACACACATCTGCACACAGTGGTCTACACACAGTCTACACACAGTCTACACACATCTGCACACAGTGGTCTACACACAGTCTACACACAACCTACACACATCTGCACACAGTGGTCTACACAGTCTACACACAACCTACACACATCTGCACACAGTGGTCTACACACAGTCTACACACAACCTACACACACCTGCACACAGTGGTCTACACACAGTCTACACACAGTCTACACACATCTGCACACAGTGGTCTACACAGTCTACACACAACCTACACACATCTGCACACAGTAGTCTACAACAGTCTACACACAACCTACACACATCTGCACACAGTGGTCTACACACAGTCTACACACATCTGCACACAGTGGTCTACACAGTCTACACACAGCAGGAGCTTGAGCAGCAGCATCAGCGTCTTTCTTTTCTGTGCGCTGTGGTCTTTGGTGTCAGCCCACCTAGGTGTGGTTGCGGTGTTTTTAGTCTAGAATGTTGATTTTCAAAGTTCCAAATAAGTGTTGTATGTTTCCTTTGGACTCCCCATGTGGCCCAGCCGGGATATTGGGAGCTTCATGTCGTGGAGACACGGGGAGAAAGAGAGACTGTTAACAGGGCTGGACGGCCCAAGGGTCAAGCAAGGGTGTTTGTGGACACCGAGGCCGGTAAAGGCCATGTGGTGGCTTGGGATGGGGTGGAGCTGACCACCTGCCAGTATCTGCCTTTCAAGAAGGCACTGGGAGGCTGTGCTTCGCCCGGTTGGTCCTGTGTTATCCCACATTCGGAGGCACATACTTCCCTCCGGGACAGCAGGACTCCCGCCAAAGGCCCTAGAGAAAGAATGTGGCCCCCTGGCAGGCCAAATATCTCTGAGCCCGATCAAGGACGCTGGAATCTTGGTGGCGCTGCAGGAATATAGACTGGGATCTAAATACTAAGCCTAACTGGAATGAGATCCAGGAGGCTTTGTCACCATTAGACGCGCGGCTCCAGCCACCCACATGCTGACCCAGAGCAAGGGCTCACCCTCTCCCCCCCACTCCCTACTGTGTCCCTGCGAAAAGCCCGGGCACCCCTGACCCGGCAACTACTTAACCTGACCCCTCAGTGGCTGACCATAGCCAAGCCCACACTTCAGACTGTGGACCTGTTTCTCCCTCCGCGGTGCAGGTACACGAGCTCAGGTGATCTCAGTAGGATTGTGTATGGGCGTGGGCAGCAAACACCTCCCAGAGACCCCTGGACATGAGTTCCCTTGCAGGGGTCCGGGAGCTGCTGCCCGCTGTGCTGTGTTCCTGGGCACTGCCAGGCTGCCCGGGACTGGGGTGGGGACAGTCAGCGCTGGCACAGGGGCAGTTCCAGGCACGGCCAGACAGCCGGTCCCTGCACACCCTGGGGGCTGCTCAGCTGTGCCCGGGGCAGGGCCAGCCCCCAGAGCCCACACAGGTCAAGGTGAGCCCTCCCGCCCACTGCACGGAGTCTAAAGAATGTGGCATAAAAGCGTCGCCCGCCTGACCCCCTGGCCTAGGGAAGTGGACCGGACATTTCCTGGAGGTCTGACTATTTCTGGAGTGCAGTTTGCTCATTTTAGCAGCCATTAGTGGCTATTTTTAGGCTGTAGGAGGAGCTGCCGTGGAAGGCCGGGGTGTGGCTGAGCCCCACTCGCAGGCACCAGCCCCCGTCGCAGGCAGGACCTGCTGGGTGTGGGGGGGGACCTGGGCTGCACCGGCCCAGACGCCACTGGCCACCCAGGGGTCCTGGAGTGGACAAATAACCACAAATGAAACCATCTCCTTGGGGACCCCGTGAGCTCCAGATGCTGAGTTTGGGGCGGTGTGGACAGCCGTGCAGAAGGGCAGCCTGAGGTGCTCGGCTGGCCACTGGGGGCGGCCTCCTGCTGCCCGACGGAGAGCCAGGCCCTGAAGATGTGTCTGTGTTCGGGAATATTTGCTCCAGATAAATGAGTCTGAGACAAGACAAATCGTCGGAGGCAGATGCAGGAACCAGGAGCAACCACAGGGGTGAGAGAACAGGGCCCGGAGCAATAGCACAGCAGAGAGGGCATTTGCCTTGCACGTGGCCGACCCAGATTCGATCCCGGCATCCCATATGGCCCCCGAGCACCGCCAGGAGTAATTCCTGAGGGGCGGAGCCAGGAGTAACCCCTGAGCATTGCCGGTGTGACCCAAAAAAGGAAAAAAAAAAAAGGAATTTAGGTTGAAAGAACTCTAGCTTGAAACTACTCCCCCAGATCCAATCACCAATTTACACATCTTCTGTTTGAATTTAGGCAAACGAATAATTGACTAAGACACAGAAAATGAGGGACTGGAGCAATTGTATGGTGGGGAAGGAGCCTTCTGACACTTTCTGGCTGACAGTCGCCAGGGCTGAGGAGGAAAGAGCCTCGTCCTACCAGCGGCTCCCAGAAAGCAGCAGAAGGGAGAAACAGACAGTCCGTGGGAAAGCCAGGAGTTGCCCGAGTTACAGCTGGGGGAGCCCTGGTCAAGGGGTCAGACTCTCAGGGCCTGGCCTGCCCAGGCCCTGGCCAAAGGGCCATGTGGCCAGGAGCCAGGCCCTGTAACTGGCCCTGGGCAAGGAGCAGGAGGCCCAACCAGGAAATGGCAAAGGAGCCAGGCGTCCAGCCCTGGCCCTGAACCTAGGGGCTATGTGGCCAGGCAGTGGCCCTGGCCAGGGGGTCAGGCGGACTTGCCCTGGCCCTGGCCGGGGTTGGGGGCAGACGGCAGGCCCTGGCTCTGGCACTAGGGGCGGCGGCCAGGCACTGTAGCTGGCCAGAGGGGCAGCCGCCAAGCCCTGGCCCTAGGGTCCAGGCAGCCAGGCCATGGCTCTGGCGAAGAGGGACAGGCAGGCTCTGGCCCTGGCCCTGGTTGGGGGGGGGGCAGGCGGCAAGGCCCTCGCCCTGACCCTAGGGGCAGGTCCTGGCGTTGGCCAGGGGGAGCAGGAGGTCAGCCCGGCCCTGGCCCTGAGGCCCTGCGGACAGTACCTGGCCTGGCCCTAGGAGCAGGTTTCCCGCCCTGGCAGTCAGGGAGGGCCTGGAGGCAGCCAGTCCTGGCCCTGGGTCTAGGGTCCAGGCGCCCAAACCCTGCCACAGGGGGCCTGCGGGCAGCCAGGCTCAGGCAACGGCCCTGGCCCTAGAGCCAGCTGTCCAGGCCCTGGCTCTGGCCGTGGGGCGCAGAGGACCAGGGGTCTGGCCCTAGAGGCCAGGCGGCAAAGTCATGTCCTCGGCACCGGGGGCGTGACCACCAGGCCACGATCCTAGAGGCCAGGGGTTCAGGCCCTGGCCATGGCCGCCCGGGAGGGCTGTGGGCGGCCAGTCCTGGCCCAGGGTCCTGGCCCTAGGGGCTGCAGGTGTGGGGGGAGAGAGAAGAGGCAAAGTGCTTGCTACAGGGGAGGCTGGAGGGGGAGGGAGTCAGGGGACTGGTGGAGGGATGGTGCTGGAACACTATGACTGAACTGTATGTCTGAAACCCAATCATGAACATGTTTGTAACTGTATATCTCATGGTGGCATAATAAAATAAAATAAAATAAAAGAAAAGAATGACTCTTGGTACTGCTTAGGGAACCATATGGAATGCCAGGGATTGAACCCAGTTTTCCACATGCAAAGCTACTGCACTACCCATTGTACTATCTCTATGGCCCCAGTATTGCACATTCAAATGCTGGGAGGATGAGAGGGAGTCTCAAAAGAGGCAAAAGAGGGATGCCATAAGTGAGGTGAGCCTGGAGGAAGGAAGGATGGGAGGAATCGAGGACCGGGATCACCTGGAAGATTGTTCCCTCCTTCATATGCTTGGTCATGACCAACAGTGTTTGATGCCGTGGTACCATGTGGTCCCTCAGCAGCCTGGAGCAGCCCCAAGCAGTCAGGTGTGGCCCAACCGTGAAAGGAAGAAGGAAAGAAAGAAAGGAGAGGAAGGGAGGAAGGGAAAGAGAGAGAGAAAGAGAGAGAAAGAGAAAGAGAGAAAGAGAGAGAAGAAGAGAGAAAGAGAGAAAGAGAGAGAAAGAGAGAGAGAAGAGAGAAAAAGAGAAAGAGAGAGAGAGAAAGAGAGAAAGAGAGAAGAAAGAGAAAGAGAGAGAGAAAGAGAGAGAGAAAGAGAGAGAAAGAGAGAGAAAGAGAGAGAGGAAAGAGAGAAAAAGAGAGAGCGAGAAAGAGAGAAAGAAAGAGAAAGAGAGGAAAGAGAGGGAGATAAAGAGAGAAGGCCCCGTCTTGGGACAGGGCCAGGGCCAATGGCCCCTAGGCCAGAGCCAGGGCCAGAGTCTGGCTGCCTGGCCCCTTGGTGAGGGCCAAGACCAGGCCTGGCTGTCGGACCCCTGAAGGGCAGAAGTTATAATATATAACTTCTGGGATATATAATATATATGTCTGGGATCAAGAGTTAAGACACTTGGGGCGGAGCAATAGCCCAGCGGGTAGGGTGTCTGCCTTGCATGCGGCCGGCTTACGCCGGCCTGGGTTTGATCTCCAGCATCCCATACGGTTCCCTGAGCACTGCCAGGAGTAATTCCTGAGCAAAGAGCCAGGAGTAACCCCTGAGCATCGCCAGGTGTAACCCAAAAGGCAAAAAAAAAAAAAAAAAAGAGTTAAGACACTTGCTCTGAATGTACCTAGCTCTACCCCTCGGCACGACATTGTTCCCTGAGCAGCTTTTCCCTCAATTCTCATACAAGTTTTTTAAAAATATACAACAAAACATTCCAACATAATCTTGTAATATTAGCATAATTTAAAAATGAACACAGAAATGTTACCTTTAAAATTTAATTTCAAAACATGCCTGTGAACTGATGACTTGATAAGGAAACTTTGGTACATCTACGATGGAATATTGTGTAGCTGTTAGGAAAAAATGAAGTTATGAAATTTGCCTATAAGTGAATGGACATGGAGAGGCTCATGTTGAGTGAAATTAGCCAGAAGGAAAAAGACAGATATAGAATGACTGTATTTATTTGCATGACATTAATATATATATATACACACACATGTATATATATTCATACATATATATTATACCAATATCCAAGGTCAGGCAAAACATGAATCAGGAGGTCTTGTCAAAGGTGGAATCTACCACAAGTGTGTGGGAGTCAGAGGTTAGGTAAGACAGAGAAGGGAACAATGATAAAACCAGCCTAGAACTGAGTATTGAATATAGGCTTAAAGATACACCAAATAACCTCTAAACGTATATACTGCAGTGCACAATGTATAAGAGGAGAGAGAGAAAGAGAGAAGAGAAGAGATAAAGAACCTTCCCTAGAGGCAGGTTAGGGGAGGGGGGAGGGAATGGGGGACATTAGTGGTGGGAAATGGGCACTTAAGGGGAATGGGTACTGAACACTGTATAACCGAAACCCAAACATGAACATCTTTGTTGTTATATATATCATGGTCATATAAAATATTTAAAAAGTAAAAAAATATTGGGGGCCCAACACCTCCGGGGGGTCCCGAAGCAGCCGGATGAGACTAGCCACCACACTAGCCACCACCTTCGCTGTTCGGACGCTGGGATACTACCTCACGATCAGATTAACAGAGCAAACCAGTTCGAGCCCAGGTAGGCAGCTCCCAGAAGCGGGAATTGCTGGGAACTCATCAGATGGAGTCAGGGGTCCGCCATTCCCCCTCCATTTTGTCGAGCCTGGTGGCCCCACCCAGGAGCTGCCCTGGGGTGACCAGGCATAGCATGAGGCCTCAGACATGCCTGGGGAAGCTGGAACTCCGCTTTCCCCCGGCTAAGCTGACCATGGGGCTCTCGGGAGGACAGATGGGTTTTGGGAGTGGGCCCATCACCTCTGGGGGTCCTGGAAGCAGCCGGATGAGACTCGCCCACCACACTAGCCACCACCTTCGCTGTCTGGACGCTGGGATACTACCTCATGACCAGATTAACAGAGCAAACCAGTTCGAGCCCAGGTTGCGCCTGCTGCAAGCGGCAGCGCCCCATCAAAATAATGGAAATAGTAATGTCCTTTAATCCACTGCATTCTACGATGTGCAGGAAAGTTTGGCGGGAGGGAGAGATAGAGGAGAGAGAAGATGTACAGAAGCCGCCAAGTGGTTGGAGTGTGGGAGGGGGAGGGAGGTGGGGACATTGGTGATGGGGGATGGGTTCGGGTGGAGAGATGGGTGTTGGAACACTGTAGAACCAAAACTCTACATGAGCATCTTGCAATTGTATGTCTAAAATGGTGTAATAAAATTTGGGAAGAGAAAAAGAATCAAAAGGACTTAAATAAAAATAAAAACTAAGTAAAAAAAAAAAGAAAACAAACAAGATGGTTACAACAGTGATAGAGAGAAATTGTCATTCTGGACCAGGACTAGGTGCTGAAAGGGCTTAGAGAAATTAGTGCCTGCTATAGAAGCAGACTAGGGAGCAGGAGGAAACTAGGGACACTGGTGGAGGAAGTGGACACTGGTGGAGGGATTGGTACAGGAACATTGTATACCTGGAACTCAATGAGTAATTTTGTAACTAATTCATGGTGACTTAATTAAAATAAATAAAAATAAAAATATATTGAGGTCGGAGCGATAGCCCAGCGGGTAGGACGTTTGCCTTGCACGCGGCCGGCCCATGCCGGCCCGGGTTCGATCCCCCGCATCCCATATGGTCCCCTCGAGCACCGCCAGGAGTAGGTCCTGAGTGCAGAGCCAGGAGAAACCCCTGAGGATCACCGGGTGTGACACAAAAAAAAAAAAGTAAAAAAATACATCACTTCACTTGTATCACTTGTCAGGAGGTCTTGTCAAAGGTGGAATCTACCACCCTTGTGTGGGAGTCAGAAGTTAGGTAAGACAGAAGGGAACAGTGTGCTAATAATCGTCGAAAATGATAAAACCAGCCTAGAACTGAGCATTGAATATATGCTTCAAGATACAGATATCCTCTGAAAGTATATATTTCAATGTACAATGTAAGGAGAGAGAGAGAGAGAGAGAGAGAGAGAGAGGAAGAGAGAAAAGAGATAAAGAACCTGCCATAGAGGCAGGCTAGGGGAGAGGGGAGGGAATCAGGGACATTGGTGTTGGGAAATGGCCACTGATGGGGGATGGGTGCTGGAATACTGTATGACCGAAACCCGAACATGAACATCTTTGTAATTGTTTCTCACGGGCATATAATAAAATATTTTAAAAAATCAAAAAATCAAAAAATAAACATATCACTTCACTTGTTTCACTTGTCTTCCTGTTGATCATCGATTTGCTTGAGCAGGCACCAATAACATCTCTATATGTCCTGTCACATGCTAGTGTAGCCCAAGGACATCTGCTCAATCCAGGAACCTAAAGAGCCTCAAACCATTCCATCAAGTCATGGGAATAACGTCTATAATTGTTACTGGTATATGGCATGTCAAATACCACATGGATAGCTTGCCAGGCTGTGCCATGCAGGTGGGATAATATTGTAGTCACCTCTAATCTCGAGCATTTATTGATTTTCTTAATTTTTTTAATTTTTAAAAATTTTAAATAATACTTCCATATTTCAATTTATCTTAAAAAATTAAAATTTCAATAGTCCAAACTCACATTATCATCAATGTATTATATAATGAGCCATAAGCTGGTTTTATGACTATGAAAATAATCAACAATGTAGCTAACATATCGGTATATCAAGTTCATCTAAGTAATAAAGAAAAAACTAAGTTTCGACTAATGACAAATAGAATGCCAGCAACATTTCCAAGTTTAATTGACAAGCACCACTTGATCACTTGAATCCCGTTACTCATCGATTTGCTCGAGCGGACGCCAGTAACATTTCCATTGGACCCTATCACGTGCCAATGTAGCCCAATGGCATCTGGTTGATTCAGGAATATGAAGAGCCTCAAACCGTTCCTTCAGGGTCTTGACAAGTCTGACATCTTGTAGGTGGGCAGCCACGTGATTTTTTTTCCACGTGATCTTTTGACATCCCGTGGGATCCACGTGGTAACGGCTCTAGTCCAGTGGTCATCTCCAAATGGCATTATATGTCCAGCCCATCTGATTTTCGATGCCTTGGCAAACGAGACAGCGTCCCTGATTCTGGAATAGTGACGGAGGTCAGAACTCCGGTCCTTCTCTCACTTGAGTGAGGCATGATATTCCAAGCATAGCTCTTTCGATTCCTCTCTGGGAGACCCGAATAGCATTCTCATCCTGCTTTCGTAGGGCCTAAGTCTCTGAGACGTATGTTAATGCAGGGAGAATGGTGGAGTCAAAGAGATGTGCCCGGAGCTGGAGGTTCTTTGTCCTTTTTAGCTATTTCTTCGATGCCTTTGAAGGCATTCTATGCCGCTCTCTTCCTCCTGCACAGCTTAGGTTTTAGGTCGTTCATCATGCTGACTTCTCGACCTAGGTACACATAACTGCTGCGTTCAGAGATGTTTGTTCCATTGAGAGTGAATGGGGCCTCTGGAACTAGTTTTTTGCTTTTGTTTTGTTTTTTGCTTTTTGGGTCACACCGGTGACGCTCAGGGGTTTCTCCTGGCTCTGCACTCAGGAATTACTCCTGGTGGTGCTCGGGGGACCATATGGGATGCCAGTGATCGAACCCAGGCCGGCATGGGCCGGCCGCGTGCAAGGCAAACGCCCCTACCCGGCTGGGCTATCACTCCGGCCCCCTGGAACTAGTTCATTTTTCATAAACATAGTCTTTAGATTAAGCTTTAGACCTATCTTTGCCCTGCACATGGCCGGCCCATGCCGGCCCAGGTTCTATCCCTGGTATCCCACATGGTCCCCCGAGCACCGCTAGGGAGTAATTCCTAAGTGCAGAGCCAGGAGTAAGCCCTGAGCATTGCCGAGTGTGACCCAAAAAGGAAAAAAAAAACTAAGAACAGATAGCATGCAATCTCAAAGCAGCTGGGGGGGGGCTGGAACTCCGCTTTCCCCAGGCTCAGCTGACCATGGGGCTCCCAGGAGGACAGATGGGTTTTGGGAGTGGGGCCCATCACCTCTGGGGGGTCCCAGAAGCAGCCAGAGGAGACTCGCCCACCACACTAGCCACCACCTTCGCTGTCTGGACGCTGGGATGCTACCTCAAGACCAGATTAACAGAGCAAAACCAGTTCGAGCCCAGGTAGGTAGCTCCCAGAAGCAGGAATCACTGGAAATTCATCAGATGGAGTCAGGGGTCGGCCCTTCCCCCCTCCATTTTTGTTTAGCCTGGTGGCCCTGCCCAGGAGCTGCCTTGGGGCCCACCAGCCAAAGCATGCAGTCTCAAATGCCGCTGGAGAAGCTGGAACTCCACTCTCCCCAGGCTCAGCTGACCATGGGGCTCCCAGGAGGACAGATGGGTTTGGGAGTGGGTCCATCACCTCTGGGGGGTCCCGGAAGCAGCCGGATGAAACTTTCCCACCACACTAGCCACCACCTTCGCTGTCCAGATGCTGACCATGAGGCCCCTAAGTCGCACAGCCATCGAACTAGTGGAAACAGTTATGTCCTTTAATCCACTGCATTCTACGATGTGGAGGAAAGTTTGGCGGGAGGGAGAGATAGAGATGAGAGAAAAGACATACAGAACCCGCCACGTAGTTGAGGCGTGGGCGGGGGGGAGGGGGGTGGGGACATTGGTGATGGGAGATGGGTTTGGGTGGAGGGATGGGTGTTGGAACACTGTAGAACCAAAACTCTACATGAGCATCTTGCGATTGTATGTCTAAAAGTGGTGTAATAAAATTTTGCGAAAAGAAAAAGAATCAAAGGACTTAAATAAAAATAAAAACTAAGAACAAACATCTATTAAGAAAACGTTACGCATTATTGTATTAGGGTTGACTTTTCTGATCTTTTATCTCAGAAAATAAACAGCAGTTTGAGTGAATATAGGGTTAATTCAAATACTCAAGGTCATAATTGCTTATTTTTATAAAACTAAACTTTGTGACTATCTGTACTTTCAATGCACGTACGCTGGCATCGGAAGCATATATTGAGGATCTGATGGTGCAAGCGCAAAAGATCAAGTACGACATCATTGGTCTGACTGAGATGAGGAGGCGCCAGTCGCATCATGCTGTATTTGACACCAGAGAAGAATTGTTCCTTGGAACATGCAACGAAAGAGGCATTGGTGGCGTTGGTGTCCTTGTCAACACGAACATGGCCGTAAACATTGATTCATTTGAATGCCTAACAAACCGGAGAGGACGATTACACTTGAAGAGATGTGGCCCACTGCCAGCAATTTCTATCTTCATTGTCTATGCACCAACATCCACATACAAAGGAGATGAAATTGAGAAATTCTACATGGAACTGGAGGAGTTCTATTAAAAAGATCACACCTTCTACAAGATCATAGTTGGTGATTTTAATGCCAAGATAGGACCAAGAAGATCGGCTGAAGAACTCCACATCGGGACCCATGGCCTAGAATGGAACAAACAGGGTGAGAGACTATCTGAGTTCATCATGTCCACCAAGACCATTCATGGGAACTCACAGTTCCAGAAAGCTGAAGCAAATCGTTGGACATGGGAATCTCCTGGCGGACAGTTCCACAATGAAATTGACCACATCATCTTCAATCAACGTTTTTGTCTGACACATGTTGCTGTCGTCCCCAAATTCCAAACAGGATCGGACCACCGTCTCCTTCGTGCAAAATTCTACTTCCCGCAATGGGGAGAAAAGGCTGCAAAGTTTAAGAAGAGAACTCCCAGAACGACCACCAACTGGGAACTCTTTGGCACCATCGCAGCAACATGGGAAGATACCATCATTGATGACATCGATGAAGAATACAACCGACTGGTTCAGCACCTCCATGATTGTGCGAAGAATGCTGAGAGAGAGAAAGACACAAAAGAACGCCAGTCTTCAGAAACTCTCGAGCTCATTCGCCAACGTGGCAAGGCGCAAGCCTCAGGAGACCAAATGCTAACGTTCAAGCTTGCTAAACGGTGCAGAGAAGCGATAAAAGACCTCAAAGACAGAAGAGCAGAAATACTGGAAGATGCAGCAGAAGCCGGGAAAAGCATTCTCACTGCCCGCCTGTCCTTCGCCAACTATAAGACCAAGATGACTGCCCTCCGACACCCTGATGGATCTATCACATCTTCCAGAAAGGCAATGAAGATTATCCAGGACTTCTACTCAAATCTCTTTGATAGCCACATCCACCTGCCCACATACTAAATTCCACAGGATGGATATGTCATTCCCAACGTTCTCCCCTTCTGAAATCCGACATGCCATCTCGTAGGTAAAGAAGGGAACAGCACCAGGCCCAGACAAAGTCAGACCCGAACACCTGAAGAATCTGCCGTCGGGTACTCATCAATACACTAGCTCGGCTCTTCACACACTACCTGTCGAAATGCAAGGTGCCCTCCCAATGGAAAAACCAGCAGGACAGTTCTACTGTTCAAGAAGGGAGACATTCACGACATCGGCAACTATCGCCCCATCTGCCTGTTGTCTGTCATCTACAAGCTGTTTACACGAGTCATCCTGAACAGGATTAGCAGAACACTAGATGAAGGACAACCATGCGAGCAAGCAGGCTTCCGAAAAGGATTCAGCACAATCAACCATATCCACACAGTAACCAAGCTCACTGAGGTTTGTAGGGAGTACAAGATGCCGCTCTGTCTCACGTTCATTGATTTACAGAAAGCCTTTGATTCTGTGGAGACTGAAACAGTCATCGAAGCCCTAGCCAAACAGGGTGTTCAAACCCAATACAACAAGATCTTTCGTGAGCTGTATTACGGATTCACCACCAGGATCTCACCATTCTACAAAGAAGTGATCATTAATGTGAAAAGAGGGGCTCGACAGGGAGATACCATTTCACCAAAACTCTTCAGCGCAACCCTCGAGAACATCATGCAACAATTAGAATGGGAAGGAATGGGAGTGAAGATAGATGGTCGGCAACTACACCACCTCTGCTTCGCTGATGACATCGTTCTAATAACACCAAACATTAGCCAAGCCGCACAAATGCTGGCTGACTTTTGACCGAGAATGTGAAAAGATAGGCCTACAGCTGAATCTAAAAGAAAACAATGTTCATGAAGAATGAACTAGTTCCAGAGGCCCTATTCACTCTCAATGGAACAAACATCTCTGAATGCAGCAGTTATGTGTACCTAGGTCGAGAAATCAACATGATGAACGACCTAAAACCTGAGCTGTGCAGGAGGAAGGGAGCGGCATAGAATGCCTTCAAAGGCATCGAAGAAATAGCTAAAAGGACAAAGAACCTCCGGCTCCGGGCACATCTCTTTGACTCCACCATTCTCCCTGCATTAACATATGCCTCAGAGACCTGGGCCCTACGAAAGCAGGATGAGAATGCTATTCGGGTCTCCCAGAGAGGAATCGAAAGAGCTATGCTTGGAATATCACGCCTCACTCAAGTGAGAGAAAGAATCCGGAGTTCTGACCTTCGTCGCTTTTCCAGAATCAGGGACGCTGTCTCGTTTGCCAAGGCATCAAAAATCAGATGGGCTGGACATGTAATGCGATTTGGAGACAACCGCTGGACTAGAGCCATTACCGACTGGTTTCCACGGGATGTCAAAAGATCACCTGGCCGCCTACCTACAAGATGGTCAGACTTCCTTGTCAAGACCCTGAAGGAACGGTTTGAGGCTCTTCATATTTCTGAATTAACCAGATGCCACTGGGCTACATTGGCACGTGATAGGGTCCAATGGAAATGTTACTGGCGTCCGCTCTAGCAAATCGATGAATAACAGGATTCAAGTGATTCAAGTGATAGTAATCACTGCCGATGTTATACATAATGACCCTTCTTTGAAAGTTATAGGGCTGCAATTGTTTACCAACCTCAGTAAGACAGCGAGAAAGAGTCAATCTCAACTAATAAATTACATCTTGAAGTAGACACGATTGTGTTGTGCCTGAATTACTACCAGTGGTAATTGACACGCCCGAATTTAACTGCACCAGACAGTTCTATCCGTCCCATCGCTGACCAAACACTGCTTCTCGGTTTCTCTTCATTATGTATTATAAGAGATCTAAACACAGCTCAGCATGACAAGAAAACTCACAAGTCTTATGGCAGCCAAGTGTTGCATTCAGGATCTCCTGCAAAACATCCCCGACTACTAGGAGCATTGACAGACATGGGGTGTGTGTGGGGGAGGGGCGGGTAATGAAGCTAAAATACATCGGATGCGAGCTCAGGACTCTAAGTACCTTCCGCACCCTTTCCTGCTGCAGACAAACCCTCCTAGGAAGAACTATGCACTACTCAAATCCGCAGACCAAGCTTGCCAAGAACCTTGTGCAACCATCAATAACTTTGGCTACACCGCCAACGGCCTCCAATTCACAGTTATGAAGAACAATGCAGCAAAAGAAAAGCCCCCAGTCCAGAGGCTGAGCAGCGCCTCCCCCCCAGCCACCCTTCTGCCGCAAGGAGAGGCTGCAGCAAGGGCTCACCAGCTCCGAAGATGCTCTGGTGACCTCCGCTGGGTGCCCAGAGCTGGACCAGGACGGAGCTAGCACGGCTGGGGCTGCCTGAGGCGGGACTTGCCCCTGGGGCATTCCTCGCAGTCCTGCACAACCTGTCCTTAGCCGAGAAGCTCCCTGGCCACCCCTGCCACACACCTGCCCAGCGACCACCCCCCTGGCCACACACCTGCCCAGCACTGTGCCTCCAGCACCTCCGCCGCCGCGGGGCCCCGCTGCCCAAACTCACAGGTTTGTCACACTCAGCCAATGCTCAGCCAAATGCAGCCCCGACGCTGCGCCCCCAGCTCTTGGGGTGGGGGTAAAGAGGCTGGAGCTGGGCAGCTGCAGTGAAGGGCGGGAGAGCGGATCCACCCGGGAGGTGTCGAAGATACATTAAAAAAAAAATTGAAGCCAGGAACACTCCCTGGTAAGGCAAAGTCAAGCCCCCCCGAAATCTGGGGACAGAAGTCTAAGACAGATAGCAGGACCTACCTTTCATGTGGATATGAGCCAGGCGAGATAACCGGGTGTGCTTCTGCTGACCCAGCACCAGCCTGCACATCAACGGAGACCCAGACACGGGCACGGGCACAGCAGGATCCAGGCAGCCGGGCTCTGATCCAATACACATGGGGGAGGCAGGAAACTTCAGGTGGAGGCATTGAGACTGGAGTGAGGGTCACACCCCCAGGCACTGGAAGCAGCCTGGCCAAGAGTGGACAGAGAGGTAGGGATCCATCACCTTGTGACAGGACCTGGCCTTGGACCTGCAGGATGCAGCCGGGACCTCTAATAAGATCATCAGTTGCTGGAGGAAGCAGGACAGGTTAGGAGTGGCCTCCTGCCCCCTGTCCACACACAGAACAGCCAGTTCGACTCTGGAGGCCCTTTGCCCCTCAGCAAAGGGCACTCCCACCCCCACCCCAGCTGTCTTCTGTGGGTCTCGTGATTAGGGTCTCCCCAACAGCTCCACCTGGACCTCATCTACCCCTGAACTCAGGAAACCCTTTAAAGATAAAGGTCTGGCCTCCCCCTCACCTTTTGCTGTCTGTAGGCGACTTCCCCCAACCTGAAAGAATCACGATCACGATCTTCCCGCTCATCTATTTGCTAGAGCGGGCACCAGTAATATCTCCATATGTCCTGTCTCATGCTAGTAGAGCCCAAAGGCATTTACTTGCTCCGGGAACATAAAGAGCCTCAAACCATTATATTAGGTCATGGGAATGACCTAATATAAATGTTACTGGTATTTGGCATATCAAATACAACACGAGAAGTTTGTCAGGCTTGCCGTACGGGTGGCATACTCCTTGTAGTCACCTCTAAATAAAGCTTTTATTGATGAACCGAGCGGGCTGTGATATTCTGGTCTGCTGGGTGGAGTTGTGACAAAAGGGAAGTCCGGATGTGGAAAATGGCGGACCCCATGGAGTAGGGGGTCGCCTGGCTTGTTGTGAGGCTCTGCTGGGGTGGCAGGCCAGGGCTAGAACCCGCCATGCCTCCCGGGCGCCTCGTGAGCAGCTGGGCACAGGGAGAGCAAGTAGCAGCTCTGCCCCATGTCTGAGAGTCTCTGGTTCAGCATACCTGGGCCGGATTGAAAAAAAAAAAAGAAAGGAAACTGAGGCAAATGGGATATTATTAGGAAGGCTGTGATTAGGGTAAGAAACACAACAGAAGCCTGCACACTGATGGCATTAGCAACACTCAGCAAGGCGTGGGGGTGGGAGGGAAACCAAAGGAGCCTGGTCAGCTGAGAATCAATTTCCCCAGCAGCGAAACTCACTTAAAGGCCAAACTGAAGAGGCTCCTCCAGGCAAGGCGCAGAGGCAAGGGGCGGAGTGCAGGGAGCAGCATCTTAGGGGTGCCAGCAGCACCCACAAACGCAAGGGAAAGAGAGATGGGAGAAACCAGACTTTGAGGGGGCACCTTTCAGAACTGGGAGAGTGGGACACAACCCTCAGGGTACACTCCTCGCGGGGACCCACCGCAGAGAAAGCCAGGAATCCATCCAGTGGTGCCGATCAGTGATTCAGGCTTGTACTGGACCAACACAGGGGCCCCGTGACACCCCCAAGCAGCAGTTTGAACTCCCTCCCTGCCAACCCCCTGGGACTGCCCAAGTTCTAGCTTCCTGTTCCCTTCCTATCCACCCTCAGGCCCTGTGACTTCCTGTCTCCCCTCCTTCCCTCAATCCCGGAGTTCTCATAAGAGCCTGATTAAGAAGCACAAAACCCTTCTCCCTCTGCCTCAGAACCTCTGCTGGGGCGCTGCCAGGCCCCCTTCCGCCCCAGAAACAAAGAGGTGGGCTACCGGCTGGGCTAGTGAGGCGACCAGCATCGCCTCAGCATGTTCCAGGCCGAGACTCGCAGATCACTCTCAGTTTCTGCAGTCCTCAGTCTCATACGAGCAGAGCCAGACCCCAAGCCCCCAGTTTTCTCATCCAGCCAAAGCAGGTGCTTCACCTGGAGAGCAGCCTTCACGTAGAGGCACCCACTCTGGTAGTGCAAGCATCAGCCCTCATCAGCGGGCACGAGCCTCTGGCAGCGCTGCTCCTGGAACCTTCTAAGCCCTCCACACTCCTCTTCTGTAGCCAGGGCCCAGGGAAGACAGTCTCCTGCAGATGCAGCATCAAACAGGGCAGCTGACCACGTTGTTCTCTGGAGCATTCAGGAGGCGCCTGGAAAGACACAGCTGATCCCCACTCAGGCCAGTAAAGCTGCTTCCGCCCAGAGGTATTTATGGGATCCGAACTCCCCAGTGGCTGTTTCTGGAACTCTGTGGTTCTCACACATACATTGGAATCACCTGGAAGTACCTCATTAAGGCAAGATTGCTGAGCCCTTCTCCAGGTCTCCAGGCCCATGAGTCTCAAGGAAGATGGAATTGGTTCCAGGTACGCAGCGACCCCCACATCAGAAGGGCCAAGGGGCTCCCTCAGGTGGAGCTGGGATTCCGGGAAAGCATGGACAGTTCATGGTGATCCCTCATGATTGGATAACACAGTGGGTTCCCTTGGTTGTGAAGGGTTCTTGGGAGCAGACCCAGATGATGGGACCACCCAGGGAGGGGGTGGATGGAAGGGGAAAGGCCCTGAAAGATAGAACAGGTGGGGTCCAGGCTTAGCTGCCACTAGCTTTGTTGGGGACCCTGTAAATCTCTTACTGGCAGTGGCCATCTCTGCCATTAATTCAGACTCTTACTGAGGGCCTGATATCGGGGTGATGGAGGCAGGGAGCACTGTGCTAGGTAGGGGGTTGGCGGGTAAAGTCACAGCCCTTAGCTGCTGGTGGCAGATGAAGGAGAACAAATCCCCAGATCTGTGTGGAGACTGTGGGAGCAGCAGACCACCTCCCTTCCCTTTGGGCACGCCTGCTCCTGGGACCTGAAGCTTATGGCCAGCAGCTGGAGGACAAGGCCTGCCCACTCACATGGAGGCTAGCAGGTGCCCAGTGATAGAAACCAAGCGACAGCCACTTCAGGGGGAGACGGGCAGCTCCTGAAACTGGATGTGAAACCAGCCTTTCAAATGCCTCCTCCTCGGCCCTTCGAGACTGGAGATCAGAAGGGGTGATGGCATCATTGTTCACTCTGAAATTATTTCGGGTTCTCCACATGCAGGATAAGGTACTGACACCCAGACCCCACCCCAGCTCAACTGAAGCTGACTCAGAGCAGGAACCTGTATCAGAAAGTTCCTGGGGCGGAAGTCTCGGCTGCTGGGTAAGAATTTCCACAGAGACCCAGCAGGGCAGCAGGCAGCTCCAGACAAGAGAGGCATTCCAGAAGGGACCTTCCTGAGGGATTGCCAAGGAGGAGCTGGAGGAGAGGGAAGGTATTTGGGACCTCATTTGCCAATAGAGAGATTAAGGTTTTTCTTCAGGGTGATGGGGGGCCGCTGAAGGTCTCTGAGTAGGGGAAATGTGTGTTTTGTGTTTTGTTTTGCTTTGCTTTGCTTTTTTTGGGTCACACCCAGCAACGCTCAGGGGTTACTCCTGGCTCCTCGCTCAGGAATTACTCCTAGCAATGCTCAGGGGACCATATGGGATGCCAGGGATCGAACCTGGGTTGGCCACACGCAAGGCAAACACCCTACCTGCTGAATGTGTGGGTTTTGAAGGAGGGGGAGTTCTTTCAAAAACCACACCAGGAGAGACCACACCAGGTTGTGCTCATGAAGCTACTCCTGGCTTTGCACTCAGGGGACTGTATATAGGTGCCAGGGATCAAGTCCTGGATTATCTCCTGGGAGGGATAAGATGTGATCAAAATCAACCAGCAAATTTAGTTTCTCTCTCTGCCTTTTTTTTCACCTCCTCCAAGATTGTATTGTTTCCATCTAGTGACTCAGGAGTTTGAGCCCCAGGATCCCCTTCTGTTAGACAATGTGGCCTGAGGGGTGTTGGTGGAAGGGATTTCCCAAACAGAAGAGAGGTGGTTGTCAAAATCCACTCCTAGCCCTTTGCAACCATTAACATTGTACTGTGCAGCCCTGGATAAGTTGATTAGCCGCTCTGAACACTTTAGGTCAAAGGTGACGGGGCGGGGGGGTTTTGTAAAAAGGGCGATCTGGCACAGGGGGCCACGGCCCCAGGGAAGAATAGAGAAGTGTAAACTTCCTCTTTTTCAGGGGGGTTTAAATTGTCCATACCCCCTCACCTAGGCCCTTTAAAGGGCCTCTAAAGGAGTCCTGCAACAGGTGACCCCTCCAGACAACCTAGAAACACGCTGACCGTGCACATGGGTGTGCTTTGAGAAGCCAAGGCAGGCCCAGACTCAAGCACACTCAAGATTCCTTTGCTTCACCCGGTGGGGGCAGGAAGTGCTAGGAAGTGTATGACTGGGAGAATATTTAAGCAAGATTATTTCCTGTGAAGTCCCCAAACCCCCAATATGGGTAAGGACGAGAGGAGTAAGCACATCTATTTTTTTGATCCCAAAATCAGGTGTGAGAAGGCGCTGCGAGGGTGATGTGGGCTAGAAAGCAGATTCAACATTGATAGCCGCCAGATTAATATTGCAGGACGGGCCAGCCGCAGGGAATGGAGGCAAGACCCCAGGGTACCCCTCCCAGATGTCAGCTACCTGGAAAAGTGAAATCTCACCATGGCTCTGGGTGGAACTGTGTGAGAAGGAAGGGGCTGGGCCCCCCCCAGACTTTTCCCCTTCAGAACCTGAGCCTGCACAGGTGGTGCTGCCCCTCTGAACTTCACGGATGCTGATTCATCAGTGCAAATTAGGTTGAATGGGTCCCTGGCCTGTGTCTTAACACATTGCTCTCATCAAGTCGACATCAGCAGAGGACAGTGTGGTAAGTCTGAGACAAGGAAGAAATCAAAGAGCCATTTTAGTAAGCTTTCAGGGGCTGGAGTGACAGCACAGTGGGAAGGGCATTTGCCTGCATGCAACTGGCCAAGTTCAGTCCCTGACATCCCATATGGTCCCCCCAGCACCATCAGGAGACTTCCTGAGTGCAGAGCCAGGAGTAAGCCCTGAGCACTGCCAGGTGCACCCCCCCCCATAAAACAAAAAAAAAAAAGAGAAGGGAAATAAGCAGCTTTCCTTGGAACACACTTGGCACCCAGCCTCTCCTGACCAGCACAGCCGCCTCCTGGGTCACTCCCCTGGCCCCAGATGTGTCCTGAGAGCCTTGGGGCCCTGCTGAAGTCACCTCCTCCCAGAGGTCTCAGTCTCGTTCAGCAGCACCTACCCACCCCGCTGATTTTGCTACTGAGCCTCCCTCACTTTTCTTTTAAATATGTTTTTAGTTGGGGGCCTGGAGCAATAGTACAGTGGGTAGGGCACTTGCCTTGCAGGTTGTAAACCCAGGTTCGGACCCTGGCTCCCCATAGGGACCCCAAGTCCCACCAGGGTTTATCTTTGAGCACAGAGCAAGGTATAAGCCCTGAGCACAGCTAGGTGTGACTTAAAAAACAAAACCAAAATGAAAAATATTTTAGTACTTTGTGTTGAATAATTTAATCCTATATAAAGCAGGCTTTTTTTTAACTTTTCAAAAAAATTTTTTTTTGTTGATTTGGGGTCACACCCGGTCATGCTTCAGGGGCTACTCCTGGCTCTGCACTCAGGAATTACTTCCTGGCGGTGCTTGGGCCTTACCCCCTCCCCCCCCCCCCTGGGCTGCCGGGATCGAACCCAGGGCGGCTCTGGCCGGCCCTGCAAGGCAAACGCCCTCCCTCCGCTGGGCTTCGCTCCTGCCCTCCTTCCTTCTTTTTAATGTCTGGATCAAATTCCAGTCGGCTTCATGCCTGCCTATCCTTCCTGCCTCCTGCCTTCCTCCCTCCCTCTCTTCCTTCCTCCCTTCCTTCCTCCCTTCCTTCCTCCCTCCCTCTCCTTTCTTTCTTTCCTTCTTCCCTTTCACGGTTGGGCCACACCTGACTGCTCTGGGCTGCTCCAGGCTGCTGAGGGACCACATGGTACCACGGCATCAAACACTGTTGGTCATGACCAAGCATATGAAGGAGGGAACAGTCTTCCAGGTGATCCCGGTCCCCGATTCCTCCCATCCTTCCTTCCTCCAGGCTCACCTCACTTACGGCATCCCTCTTTTGCCTTTTTTGAGACTCCCTCTCATCCCTCCCAGCATTTGAATGTGCAATGCTGAGGCCATAGAGATAGTACAATGGGTAGTGCAGTAGCTTTGCATGTGGAAAACTGGGTTCAATCCCTGGCATTCCATATGGTTCCCTAAGCAGTACCAAGAGTAATTCTTTTATTTTATTTTATTTTATTATGCCACCATGAGATATACAGTTACAAACATGTTCCTGATTGGGTTTCAGACATACAGTTCAGTCATACAGTGTTCCAGCACCATCCCTCCACCAGTGCACATTTCCCGCCACCAAAGTCCCCTGATTCCCTCCCCCTCAGCCTCCCTCTATAGCAAGCACTTTGCCTCTCTCTCTCTCTCTCTCTCTCTCTCTCTCTCTCTCTCTCTCTCTCTCTCTCTCTCTCTCTCTCTCTCTCTCTCTCTACATTGTGGCTTTACCCTACATATATTTAGGTATTATGATGTAAATCCCTTTGCATACATTGTACATTCAGTACTCAATTCTAGTCTGGCATTACCATTTCCAACAATTAATAGAACACTGGTATATATTTATATCCCATAAATAAATCGATCATTCTATATCTGTATAGAATACTATCTTTCCTTCTAATTTTCACTTAGCATGATAATCCCAGGAATAATTACTGAGTGCAGGAGTACTAGGCATCAAACCAGGAGTAACCATGAGCATCGCTAGGTGGGTCTCCTCTCCCCCAAATGTTTTTAACTGAAAAATTAAGGTGCAATGCTTCTTGGCCCAGCCCTGGCTTCTTTGATCTCTCTTTGGGATCACTATGGTTTAGATCTTTGTTTTGGGGGCCACAGCGAGGCACAGAGGGTATGGTGCTTGTCTTAGAGGCAGTAACCTACGTTCAACCTCAACACCAGGTATGGCCCCAAGGAAGGCACAAGCTGAGTAGGAAAGTGGTAATAAACTGGACCTCCCTCTTACTTCTCTGAGTACCGGGTGAGGGATGGGGTGGGGGGTCCACCAGGTCCGGCTGAGCTCAGTCCCTGACTGCTGACCCCACCACAAGGAGCTGATGGTCCACCATAGGAGCTGATGGTCCACAAGGACCATCAGAAGACAGGAGACTATGCCTGGGGTCATGCTACGGGAGACACCCCCTGGCCAACCCTCCCTAATTCCACATGCTCTTGCATTTCTCAGGGGACCGTAGTTTTTTTCCCCATCCAGTTTATTAGCCAGGAAACAGGAGCCCCGCAGAAGCTGAAGTTCCAGCCTTGAAAATAAAACTAGCCGGTGGTTCAGATCCGGAGCTGAGAGGAACGGATCTGGTTTCATCTGTGGGACTGGGCTCAGCCAGAGCGCTGTGGTGCCCTGCCAGGGGTTGCCACCCCCAGGGCCGCTCGGTCTGGGGGCTGGGGTCTTCCTGAGGCATGTTTAGCCCGGGAAGAAGGCGATTCCCAGGGCAGACGGAAGGTGGCGCTCCAGCACCGGCCCGAGAACCCGACGGGTTCCTCCTAGGTCCCAGGCCAGACTGAGAGCGGGTGGCCATGCTGGGTGTCCATCAGCGGGCACCCCATGGAGTCTGCACCGTCTCGGCAGAGCAGATCCTGGTGGAGGCCGGCCGCAGAAGCTGGGGACAGCTCAGAACCTCAGAACCTTCCAACATAATCATGTTTGGACTTGGCTCCCTGGATTCTGTGAAACCAGTTTCCATGCTCCATCTCCCGGGTCAAGAGTGCAATGGGAGAGACAGACGCTCCCAATAACAGATCCCCCAAATAAACTCAGAATAGGTTCTGATTGGAAAGTCCTGTCTTTGATGTTGGGCTCTAAGCAGCTAGTATTGGGGTCTGGCGCTTTCCCTGCAGTGAGGCCCTGAGGGCAGAGGCCAGAGGTAGGCCCTGTTCTCGGGACAGTGGAGGTTCCAGGTGCTTTCCCGTGATTGCCCGGTGTCTTTCACGGGGTTTACACCCACGGAAAAGACATCTGTGCTTATCCACTGGGAGACTGGCAGGCAAATGACTCACATCTAAGGTGAGGCAAGATGTCCATATGTAAATCATGACTGTTACCTGGAAATGCTAAATCAGTGACTGATCTGTTGCTAGTGATCTGTGCTGTACCCTCCACCTGAAAACTGTATAAAAGGCTTAGGGCCGGAGTGATAGTCCAGCGAGTAGGGCTTTTGCTGCACGCGGCCGGCCCGTGCTGGCCCAGGTTCGATCCCCGGCATCCCATATGGTCCCCAAGCACTGCCAGGAGTGATTCCTGAGTGCAGAGCCAGGAGAAACCCCTGAGCATTGCCGGGTGTACCCAAAAAAGAAAAGAAAAAGGCTTAAACCGTGCTCAGTAAACGGACTGCTTTCCGGGACCCCACTGCGTTGGACTTTCTTTTCCTTTTGCGACAGCAACAAGGCAGATGCTTCTTCCCAAGCCCTTCCCTCTCCTTTTGCAGGGATGAAGTCTGGCAAGATCCAAGTCTCCCCTCATTCGTGCTAGGGGAGGGTTGCTGGTCGGTGTCCCCCCGACCTAACTTTGAAGCTAAATTAGTCCCAGATCTAGGGTTGTTCTGGGTTAGGGGTGACTCTAACTCCAAACCGGAACAAAGGGGTGCTGGGAGGGTGGGGACGGGTGGAAGGGAGCAAGGCCTAGAAAGTCAGAGAGTCTTGGGGACATGGAAGGACGTGCCCCTGGCCGGCCAAGGCAGAGGCCACCTTCAGGGATGCAGTCAACCCGTGTGGTCCTGGAGCCTGGAAGAACTGATGCCTTTATCGTGGAATTTCAGCCTCCCCTGCCGGGAGGGCCACAGCAATTTAACTAACGTTGCGTGTGTGCGTAAGAATACGCAAGTGTGCCAGACCCCACTTACCCGCATTTAAACTGAACTTCCCACACTTCCGCCGGCCAACAGCTCACAAAAGTTTGGCTCAACCAAATGCATCTCCAATGGCGGACCCTGGGCAGATTCTGTCCCAAATGCCCCTAAATGATTGCATGGAAGTTTTGTGCTTGGATCTCTACATCACTGTGAGAAACGGGGTTCTGCACTTACTGCCACAGAAGCAAGATGCTCTGGGCGCGACTGTTTCCTGCACAAGCGTTCACCAGGAACAGTTCAGCGGTTTCAGATGCAGTGCCTTTGGCGCCCTCTACCGGAAGGCCCCCTCTTCTCCTCTTTCTTCCTTCCTTCCTTCCTTCCTTCCTTCCTTCCTTCCTTCCTTCCTTCCTTCCTTCCTTCCTTCCTTCCTTCCTTCCTTCCTTCCTTCCTTCCTTCCTTCCTTCCTTCCTTCCTTCCTTCCTTCCTTCCTTCCTTCCTTTCCTTCCTTCCTTCCTTCCTCCCTCCCTCCTCCCTCCCTCCTCCCTCCCTCCCTCCTCCCTCCCTCCCTCCCCTCCCCTCCCTCCTCCCCTCCCTCCCCTCCCTCCCCCCTCCCTCCTTCCTTCCTTCCTTCCTTCCTTCCTTCCTTCCTTCCTTCCTTCCTTCCTTCCTTTTGCATTTTGGGTCACACCAGGCGATACTCAAGGGTTCCTCCTGGCTCAGGAATCGATCCTGGCAGTACTGGGGGACCATTCAGGATGCTGGGGATAGAACCTGGGTCAATTGCTACAGGCAAATGCTCTTCCCACTGAAATATTGCTCCAGCCCCGCATTTCTTTCTGAATGCACGTACAATTATATCCTGATAGGTAATATAGTTCTTCTGGGAGAAGAGGTTAAAAGTCCTAACAGTGGGTGAAGCGCTTCCCTGCACACAGTGCCCCGGTTTGTCAGACCTCCACAACACACGGTTCCCCGAGCACCACCAGGAGCCATCCCTGCAGAGCCAGGAGGGAAGCCCCGAATACCGCTGGACATGGCCCCCAGAATATAAAATAAAATTGAAATCCTTAAAAAAATCCTTAATAAACAGCCTTGGGGCGGAGCAATAGCAGATAGGGTGTTTGCCTTGCATGCAGCCGACCGGGTTCAGTCCCCCGACATCCCATATGGTCCCCCCGAGCACTGCCAGAGTAATTCTTGAGTGCAGAGCCAGGAGTAACCCCTGAGCATCGCCAGGTGTGACCCAAAAAGCAAAAAAAAAAAACAAACCCCCCAAAAGAGCCTTATTACTGAGAGTGTACCACCCACATGGCAGAGCCTGGCAAGCTACCCGAGTCTTATTTGATATGCCAAGAACCAGTAACAATTATAGACCTCATTCCCATGACCTGATGGAATGGTTTGAGGCTCATGTTCCTGGAGCAAGCAGATGCCCTTGGGCGACACTAGCATGTGTCAGGACATATGGAGATGTTACCGGTGCCTGCTCAAGCAAATTGATGAACAAAGGGAAGACAAGTGATACAAGTAAAAAAAACCTCCTGGGGCCGGAGATAAGCAGGTAGGGGCTTCACCCATATTGGAATCATAGCACCCCACATAGCCCCCAAGCACTGCCAGGAGTGATCCCTGAGTGCAGACAGGAGTGAGGCCTGAGCACTGCAGAGTGTGGGTCCCCAAAACAAATAAAAACTGGGGGGGAAGCCAACCAACAGGGGCTGGAGCGATAGCCCAGCGGGTAGGGCGTTTGCCTTGCTCGCAGCCGGTATGCCGCCCGGGTTAGATCTCGGCATCCCATATGGTCTCCCAAGCACCACCAGGAATGGCTCCTGAGTGCAGAGCCAGGAGTAACCCCCTGAGTGTCGCCGGGTGTGACCCAAAAAGCAAAAAAAAAAAAAGCCAACAAACCCCGCTACTGAGGATCAGCACTATAACCTCCAGTGGTTTTGCTCAGGTACCTCCCAGGAACTAGTTCCGGGGGGGTGTGGAGGTGCCGTGTGTGAGGCGTTCCAACTCCAGTCACTCAGCTGGGGCTCAGTTAGGTGTGTTGGGGTCGAGGCAGGGACCTGGAGGCTGATGGCTGCATTCTGGATTGCAGCGTCCTCACGGGGGTGGGGTATGGAGGTCTTCAGGCCCGTTCATCTGCACTCCCAGGGATCTTTGGGGCAGCTTCACAGCCGCCCGCCACTGCATCCTGGGGTCCCAGTGAGTGCTGGCACCCGGCTGGTCACTCCTGTAGCTGCTGCTTCCTGGGCAACCAACTTGGTTTGACTCTGTTCAAGAACCCCCAGTGGGAGCTCTGGGATTGTCTACACCACATCCTGATGGGGAAAGGCAGTCTGGGGGTGCGACAGTCAATGCTGACCCCCAGTGGAGAGGATTTGTGTGCGTGTGTGGTGGAGGATGCGCCACTCAGCGCTCGTGCAATGACGCAGCCCTGAGGAGACGCAGCAGCTCAGGCGTCCTGGGCGCTGGATGCAGCCAGTCAGGGCTGCTCTCTAGGTCACTGCTGGAAGGTCTGGGCTGTGCCTTCCTGCACCCCTCAGGGCTCCAGTAAGACTTGATGTGTTTGTGTGTGCAGGGTGCGGGGTCCCCTTCTATTAGACAAGTGCCCAGAGAAACAAAGGCAGACATGTAGGCTAATGAGAGATACTTGGTTTTACTTTGCTCTGAAAAACCTGATCTAAGAAAAAACTGCCAGACCACCCTCCCTACTTCATGGGGCCCGCCATTTCCCATATCCGGACTTCCTCTCGTCACAGCTCCACCCAGCAGACCAGACTATCACAGCCCGGCTTGCGCCGCCAGCGGCCGCACGGTTCATCAATAAATGCTTTATTTAGAGGTGACTACAACAGTATACCACCCGACGGCAAGCCTGGCAAGCTGCTCGTAGCATTTGATATGCCAGATACCAGTAACATTTATATTAGGTAATTCCCATGACCTAATATAATGGTTTGAGGCTCTTTATGTTCCTGGAGCAAGCGGATGCCTTTGTGTTCTACTAGCATGAGACAGGACATATGGAGATATTACTGGTGCCCGCTCTAGCAAATAGATGATTAACGGGAAGATAGTGATAGATAGTGAAGAAAAACTGAACCGGTTTGGACATCAAGTCTCTCGCCTGAAGTAAAATCTCAACTTCTCTCCCAGAACAAAAGGAAGACAGGCAGCGTGCTGCAGGGTACCGGAGAGGCTCGACGCCAGCCTCCCTGCACTGGTGAGTCCACAAACAGCAAAACCCCAGGAAGCATCTGGCTCCAGACCCGGGGCATGTGGGGGAGCCGTGGGGTGCTCGGCATTGGGGTGTACAGACCCACATGGGGAGCCGTGGGGTGCTCGGCGTTGAGTCCACAGACACATGGGTGGGCACACGGGCTGCTTTCCAACACTGTCAGGTTTGGCCCATTCAAAAGCCTGCGTGGCCCAGGTGGGCGGGTGCGGGATGTGGAGCCTGCGTGGCCCAGTCAGGTTTCCATCCCGACCGAATCTCCGCATGGCCGCTGTTCCTGGGTGTGTGTGCGCTGTTGGCCCCTGGACCTGGCAGACCCCTCAGGGATCCAGGAGCGGGCTGGCTGTGCTGACCGGAGGTTCCAGGAGTCAGGGCCGTTCTCCTCAGGAGAACTGTCCTGCAGCGGCTCTGGACAGGGACACGAGGTGGCAGGTGAGTGAAGCGGCGGGTAGGGGCTGCCCCCATGAAGCTTCCCAGAGAGGCACAGTGGGGCAGGGCCCCCTTACGCCCCTGCACTTCTGGGATACTTGAGTGTGTGTGAGGGGGTGTAGACCCCAGAGGTGGTGCTGAACATTCCCCTCCAGGGGCCAGAGCAATAGCAAAGCAGGAAGGGTGTTTGTCACCCACAATCTCCAGCAGCGCCAGGAGTAATTCCTGAGTGCAGAGCCAGGAGTGACCCCTGACCATTGCTGGGTGTGACCCAGAAAGCAAAAAAAAAATAACATAAATGAATAAAAATAAACATTCCCCCACTCAAGACAGCACACACCAAGGACTGTCCAGTCCTCTGGCCCCTGCCCCAGGCTAAGTGAGTGCCCTGGTCTACGCCCTGTCCAGAGGCAGCTGGGGCGGGCCTTAGCACCAGTGCCAGCCACAGCTCGTCACAGCGGCCTCGGGCAGACCAACCAGGCTGGCACGTGAGGGGGTAGGGTGCTACCTGGCTGTGGTGCATCCGTGCAGGAAGACCAGGAGTGCCCTCCGGCACAGGATTTGGGGCGCGCCTGTCTTCAAGGGTGTTAAGTTGATTCTCCTTGATAAGGAAGAGAGAAAAGTCGGAGGGGTGCAAGGTACAAGCACGGTTACCTCCAGGGAGGGTTCCCATGTGCTGTCCGGGAGGGACAGCCAGTTCTCAGCGGCTCACAGGGCGTGGCCAGGAGTGGAAGCACCCAAGTGCTCCCTTGCTTAGAAGCGGAAACAGTGTAAAGGGCAGGAAGTCCAGCCGGGGTATCATGGGGGCAGACAGGCCAGCCGGGGCAGAGGGCAGGCAGTCCAGCAGGGTATCATGGGGGCAGCCAGCCCAGCCGGGGGCAGAGGGCACGCAGCCAGCCGGGGCACAGAGGGCAGGCAGCCCAGCTGGGGGCACAGAGGGCAGGCAGCCCAGCCGGGGCGCAGAGGGCACGCACCAGCCGGGGGCAGAGGGCAGGCAGCCCAGCCGGGGGCAGAGGGCAGGCAGCCCATCCGGGGCACAGAGGGCAGGCAGCCCAGCCGGGCACAGAGGGTATGCAGCCCAGCCCCAGGGCGCAGAGCATAGCAGACCTGCAGATAAGAGCAAGGCAAAGTCGCCTGGAAGGGTTTTAGGGCTCCCGCCTCTCTGGATGGCCATGACCACTCACCGGGCATGGGCTTGCTCCAGGCCTGCAGTGTGTTCAGGGTGACCCTCCGTGGCAGCTGGCCTTTGTCCTGCTGACCACTGTGCCGCAGGACTTTCTCCTCCGAGGGCCCGGGCAGGGAGCTCTTGGCACCCAGAGTGGTGGCGGAATTTCCTTGGTCCCTGTGGGGGCTGGCGGCGGTTTCGTCTAAGGGGTGGCCACACAGGGGCTGTTAGGGTCTTGGCTGCAGCCACTGGAGGTCCCCTCTGCAGGCCTAGGCCCCGCGAAGCACCCTGGGGCATCTGGCTCTTGGCTTTCTTGGCTGTCTCAGGAGTTCCCACGCTCAGAACCAGCTTCTCTTTCAGAGGGATTCCCAGCTCGTCCTCCTCGAGGGTGACGAAGGAACAGTAGCCATCCGTGGAGGAGATGGCCAGGAAGGCCCCATCGCTGGACCTAGTTTCCAAATCAAGGGACGTCAGACTTGCACCAGGTATGGGGCCACACTCGCCCCTCGCTAGGGGGGGGGTTCTGAGGCCAGAGACGGTATGATTGGTAGGGCACCTGCTTTGCATGTGATGACCTGGGCTCAATCCTTCTACCCCATATGGTTCCCCGAGCCCTCCATAAATGATCCCTAAGCACAGAGCCAAGAGTAAGCCATGAGCACTGCTGGGTATGGCCCAAAACGCAAAAAAAAAAAGTAATTAAGTAATTCAAAAAAGGGGGTGTTGAGGGCTAGAGAGATAGTACAGTGGGTAGGCAACTGTACTATCACCCCAACACCCTCACAAGGGCTACTGAGCACTGCCAGGAGTGACCCAGAGCAAAGAGCCAGGAGTAACCTCTGAGCAACACCGGGTATGGCACCAAAAAACAAAAATGGGGTTTCCAGCAAAAATCCCAGGCTTGTGTGGAGGCGAAAGTCCAGTGAAAGGTGAGTGTATTTCTCAACCCCTCTTCCCACCGCCCGCTTCCAACCCTGCTTTCTCCCCAGGCGCCCCTCTGACGGCTGGTCCCTGAATCTTGTTTCATGGTGCCCCATTTGTGCAACTGTCCCATGTTGCACCCTCAGAATATCCTGGGGGTCCTCAAGGGTCCTAATCGCAGCAGGGCTGACACTGCGTGTGACCGGACAGAGGCGAGATGAACACTCCAAGGCCCAGAGTGGAGAGGGCAGGCAGCCGGCTGGGCTGAAGAGAGAAACCCCAGGACGCACAGCTCTGGGTGCTGGTCCCACCCGGCAGTGGGGCAGGGGTGGCGATACAGAAGGTTCCTCCTGGAAGGCCCCAAATGGCCAGGGAGGCCCAGGATGACCCTCAGCGCATGAGGATGAACCATTGGCCCCAGGAGATGCTCTGGCTGCACCCTGGCCAGTGAACAAACAGGGCTCATTCTGTCCTGTTACCGAACATCCTGCCCTCTCTATGGCCACGCCCATGACCACGCCCTCCAGCAGCCCCACCCCGCTGTACATCCTAGTAGCCCAATTCCCTCCATGGCCATGTCCCGTGGCCACGTCCCCAAGCTGCCCCACCCCTCACCAGGACACCTCGCTCAGCATGTGGTAGTGAATGTTGGACAGGAAGCGGAAAGGGAAGGGCTGCTGGGTGTCGTAGAGGAGCACGGAGTCCTCAGTAGCCACGGCAAACACCAGGTGGTAGGGCAAGGCCACCAGTCAGGGAGCCCCTCTCCCCTGGGGGTGAGAAGGGAAACAGGCCTCAGGGAACAAGCAGACGCTGGATTCCTTTCACTGTATTACTACATTTTCAGCTTTGCTTTTTTCGGAAGGGAGGGAAGTGGGTCTCTGTCTGGCAACGTTTAGGGGCTGCTCCTGACTCCAGGTCACGCCCAGCAGTGCGCTGGGGACGGAATCTGGGCCTCTAACACACAGAGCCTGCGCTCAGGCCTTCACATGCTCTCCAGTCTTCTCTATTTACTGTGCACAGATCACCATGTCTTGGTCCACGGCTCCAGGCCCCAAGGTCCAAAATGAATTCAAGGGAGAACAGCAAAGGCGAGAGGAAAGAGGCAAGCGGTGAAGAGCCTTGGTCAGACAAGACAGCGAAGGCACTGCCTTACGTGGATGCCCCTGGCTCAATCCCCAGCCCTGTAAGTCCTGAACGCTGCCAGGAATCTGATGCCAGCCCGACGTGCTCATCTTCATGTTTACAGCATGAGCATGAAGGGATGCCACCCATCTGCTCCGGCAGAGATACGGGACTGCTGCAGGGGTTCCAGGTCATTTTAAGGCCAAGGGCTGAGCACAGGCTGCATGCGAAGCCCAGGTCTGATGCCCAGGTGGGCCTCAGACCACCAGAAAGCAGCTTAAATTAGCAGGCCCTGCAGACACACCCACTCCATCTGACAGCAGCACACACCTGCTTCCGAGCCCAGATCTCAGCTCAAAGTAGACGGGACAGCAGCGGACAGCCAGCGTGGCTTTCCCAGGGCACGGGAGGAGATGGGCAATAGGCCTGAGGAAGAATCGGCTTCAGGGAAGGGCAGTTTCTGCGCAGGAGCAGGAAGGGGGGAAGGGGGGCAGAGGTTCTTCCTGGAGAACACCTACGTGGTGTTGGTGACATTCTCCCCAGACTCCACGCAGCCAGCTGTGGGGACAGGCGCCGCTGCGTTGGGAAGACCCTCCTCTACAGACCACTCCTGGGCCCGCCCTGCACAGGCACCCTGAGGCCTCGGTGTGAACACGGAGGATGGCGTTGCCCTCCCCGGGAAGCCCTGGGTGGAGTAGCAGCCTCTCAACCACCGGAGCACCCAGTGCCTGAGCCCTGAGCCCAGCAGACATACCTGGCGCGAGGAGCAGCATCCCATCGGGCATGAAGCTGAGGCGGGAAGAAAGACTTCATGCTGTCGCCGTGGAACATGCGGTAAGTGCGGGCCTGTGGCACAAGCAGGCGCCAGCCCGGCCCACGCACATGAACACACACGTGCACACGTGCCACACATGTACACTCGCCCGCATGCATGCACACACCGCACCCACGCATTTGAATACATGTGCACTGCATGCACACACAAACATACACACACCCATGTACACACACGCACTCCACGTCCACGGAAACCCACGAGCCGGTGACTCTCCAGGCCCCTTCTGGCTCCTCACTGGCCCTGCCCCACGGCACAGCACTGCTCAGGTCATCGGGGCCCTCGTGTGGGGAAGGCTGGACACGCGGCGTCTCGCGCTGCTGAACTGGGCTCCTACAGCTGCTTCAGCAAACACCTGGGAGCCACCCACACCCCATACCCGCAGTATTTGGGCTGCCTGACCGGGGTAACTGGACTGGGAGGAAGCAAGTCACAGCCCAGGTTGTTTCGTAAGCAAACGCTCAGAACTCCCTCAATGGCGGAATGCCTTCGATTATTTTATTACTTTTGGTTTGGGGGTTGTTTCTGTGGGTGCCGATACGGACAGGGACCTCCAGCCTCCTTACGTGAGCTCGGTCCAGATTCTCTTACCAGCCCCTGGATGCCTTTTGCGGGGAAATAGGGCAGGGGCGTGGCCCAGGGTCCAGACTGGCTCTGCCAGCTCGGCCCAAGCATGCCCTCCCAGCAATGGCTCCCCACCACGTCCTGTCCGCGGCCAGCAGGCTCCCTGCCCCTCAAGGCCCTGCCTCAGCCAGCCTGGTCCCCACCAACTATTAGGATCCTGGTTTAATGTGCCAGTCCCTTCCAGGAGTAAATCCCACTCCGTGGCCCACATCCCAGCCACTGGTTACCAGAGAACATGGCCAGGGCTCTACACTGGGGTGCAGAGGTTGTGTACCCCAAATCGAGGGAACCACATCTCGGGGTGGAACCTGGGACCCACCTGGCCAATGCTTCCCTGAGAGCACTCTCCCACCACCGGCTCGCCCGGTCCGGCCACCAGCCCCAACACACCAACTGAGCCTTGACTGCCCGAGAGGAAGGAGCCCTAACCACAGGGACAGGCTGGGTCCTGGGTTCGCCCAGAATGGCACACCGAGTACCAGGTACCTCTCCTTCAGCCCCGATTCCAGACAGCATCTTGGAAACGTTGAAAGCCACATGCTTCTTCTGAGTGCTGAACACCCTCAGGACCCTACAGAAAGGAAGAAGGGTTGACTTCTGTCTCCACACAGAAGCCAATCCATGCCCGGGGGGGGCGCCATAGTACAGCAGGGAGAGCACTAGCCTTGCACAAGGCCAACCCAGGTTAGATCCCGGCACCCATCTGGTCACCTGAGCCCTGCCAAGAGTGATTCCTGAGCAGAGTCAGGAATATTCCCTGAGCATCAGTATATGTGGCCCCAGACTAAATAAACGATCGGTTCGCCTACAGAAGACAGTCTGACAGTGACTAGGTGAAGGCAGATGCAAAGCCCGGAAGGCAGCTCTCCGCGAGGCAGCAACGCCTCCTGATGTCACTCTCTACAGGACACGTCTTCAAGCAACAAGGACCCTGGTGCAGCAGGAGTCGGGGAAGCTGCAGGCCTGTGGGCGAAGCAGCTGGCACGAGCTTCACCCGTGGGGATTTGCGGAGTCAAGAAAACAGCAGGGATCAGAGCTATAGCAGAGTAGGGAGGGTGCTTGCCTTGCACGTGGCCAACCCAGGTTTGATCCCCGGATCCCATATGGTCCCCTGACTGCTGCCAGGAATAATTCCTGACTGCAGAGCCAGGAATAACCCTGAGCATCACCAGGTGAACCAAAAAGCAACAAAAAAAAAAAAAAAAAAAAAAAGAAAGGAGAGCTATTGTAGACAAGATAATTCTTCAGGTGGGTGAGCACTATGCCCAGCATATTTCTCTGGCTTTAAAAAAAATTCTCTGTTCCAGGAACACAACTGGCTGTAATTATGCTGTACACACAGCAATAAGTCCTCCTTAAAAAGAAGAAAATCTGGGCCAGAGCGATAGCCCAGCAGGTAGGGCGTATGCCTTGCATGCGGCCAGCCTGTGCTGGCCCGGGTCCAATACTCGGCATCCCATATGGTCCCCAGAGCACCGCCAGGAGTAATTCCTGAGTGCAGAGCCAGGAGAAAGCCCTGAGCATTGCCAGGTGTGACCCAAAAGGCAAAAAAAAAAAAAAAAAAAGAAGAAGAAAATCTCTTTGTTATAGCCAATCTAAAAGGAGTCGTGAGAAGTCACTGTACTGAATGGGAGGGGTTGAAACAACCACTGCAATATTAAACTGCATGATAAAAAATAAGAGTCCAGTGTCCCCATGGGGTACTTCTCGTTGCTTGTCGTATTTATGACTTTCTTCTTCAATAGCCTCCAAGATACTCAATGGCATCTAAAGCTTGTCCTATAACTCTCCACTTATTCAATATTCGCCAAATATTAATCGTGTGCTTGGCACTTGCCTTAGTTTATCATTTATCCTCATGCCTGAAAGAGTAACAGGGAAACAAAATGCTTCATAGGAAAACAAGCCAGGGACACTCAGACTAGATGCCGGCTAGCAATAGGGGTTCTGGGGCCTAAACACTTGAGCAGGAAACGTCGAGCGAATGGAGGCAGGAGCCGGCAGGCCACAACATACCTGTCACAGCTCAGCGTGGCGATGTACTGGCCCAGAGGGTCCCAGGTCACCCCCTGTACGTAACTCTTGTGCTCATTGAAGATGGAGACCTTGTGGCCTACAGAAAGAACACAACGGCATGACGGCCTGCTTCACGCACAGCCGGCAGAGCCACGCAGAGCCACAGCGCACAACCTTTGCTGATGTCCCAGACGATGGCCCTGTTGTCCACAGAGGCTGAGGCCATTAAACTGCCATCTGTGGCCCAGCAGATGTCACAGACATCCTCTAAGTGTCCCCTAGAATCCAAAGAGGAAGCGGGGGTGAAGCAGGGAGCAATTCCCGTCTCAGCAAGAAAATCAGGCTCGGCAGGAGACAGCGGGGCGGCTTAAGCAGGCCCACACACTGCCGCAGGCAGGGATATTCCTGCCGCCGCAGCCTCTGGGCTGTGACCGCCTCCATATTGTGTCTCTAAGGCTGATTCTGTTTGACTCAGAACCACATTATAGCAGCAATGAAGAGAATCTAATATAATTGTGCTTTCATACTTTATAAACACTTTTTTGGGGGGTGGGGGGGGTCAAACCTGGCAGTGTCCAGGGTTTACTCCTGGCTGTGTGCTCAGTCAGGGGTCTCTCTTGAAGGGGCTCAGGAGTCACATGGGGTTCCAGGGATTAAACCTCGACCATCTGTGTGCAAAGCAGTTTGGTACTGTCTCCCTAGCTGCTCACACTCTCTTCCTCTTCTCCCCCCCTACTCTTTTTTAACCAAATGTGGCCACAGCATGCTGTGCTGCAGTGCTGGGGAGTTGCATACAGGACAGTTCCAGGGACCAAGCTCAGGGCCTTTCGCGTGTCAGGCATGTGCTGTGCCACCTGAACTATCTCCCTGGTCTGTGTTTTCTTCTTTTAAAAATGTTTTTTTTTTTTTTGGGGGGCCCAGAGCAACACACAGTGGGGAGGGTGTTTCCCTTGTATGCAGCCAACCCAGGTTTGATTCCCAGCATCCCATCTAGTCCCCGAGCAGAGCCAGGAGTAATTCCGAGTCCAGAGCCAGGAGGAATCCCTGAACATTGCTGGGTTTGACCAGAAAACAAAGAACAACAAGAGAAACCAAATGGGGTCGCTCTCACACACTAAGCACTTCCCCCCCGCCCCCTATCGCTCCAGCCTCGTGCCTTGCTTTCCTTCTCCATCATACTGCTGTGCCATGGACACACACATCAGAGGCGGCACTCACTGGATGCCGCACGCTTTATCCATATGATGTTCCCACCTTGGTCCGTGTGCACTGCAGGTGAGACACTCGCTGGGGACCCCAAAGAGCTGAGGCACCAGGACAGCGCTCAGCACGCGGCAGTGGCCTCATGCGTGCAAGCTGGTGCGCTTCCAGGTCGTCAGCCTGGGCCCCCAAGACTATTCGCCCCAGAGTGGCCTGTGGCCCCCGACTCCTGGCCCCGGCCCCACCTCCCCAGCCCTACCTCAGGGTTTTGATCACTGTCCAGTTCTCCTTGTTGAGCTGGGCCTCGTCCTCGTCGGGAAAGCCACCTAGTCTGGCTCCTTGTTGTCATTCACCTTCCACAGGAGGATGACGGCATCTGCGGGAAAGCGGTAAGCCGCAGAGTTCACACAGGCCACGGGCCGCAAGGCCACCGCTGACTTCTGAGCATCCGGACAGAAGCCTGGCTTTTTGTTTGTTTTTGCTTTCTGGGTCACACCTGGTAATGCTCGGGGTTACTCCTGGCCCTGCTCTCAGGAATTACTAGTGGCGGCGCCGGGGACCATATCGGATGCCGGGAATGGAACTCAAGGCAAACACCCTCCCCACTGTACTATGGCTCCGGCCCCAGGAAGTCAGGTTTGCGTCAGGACAGGGATTAATGCAGCCCAGTCAGGGATCCCAGGCTGGCGAAGCCACTACATGAAACAATCCTCTGACTGGCTGAGAAGGGAAGTGAACGCCAGGAAGGGCAAGTAGCTTCGGTGGGGGTCATTTCATCTTGGTTCAGCCTCTGTGCCCATCCCAGCAAAAGGGGCTGGCAGCACCTTCCTGGGGCGGTGGGCACAGTGCTCTGAGAGGCAGGACGTGCCAGGCTACAGGGACTCTCTGGCCCAGCTACAGGGGACACGTGAGTGCAGGTTGGTAGCAACGCAGACATAGCAGACCCCAGCCCTCATGGGCGTCCTCTGAGTGACCCCCAAAAATCCCAGCCCGCATAGGTATCCTCTGAGTGTCCCTCCGAATCCCAGCCCACATGGGTGTCCTGAGTGTCCCCCCAAATCCCAGCCCACATGGGCGTCCCTCTGAGTGTCCCCCGAATCCCAGCCCACATGGGTGTCCTCTGAGTGTCCCCCCGAATCCCTGCCCACATGGGCGTCCTGAGTGTCCCCCCGAATCCCAGCCCACATGGGCGTCCTCTGAGTGTCACCCCGAATCCCAGCCCGCATGGGCGTCCTCTGAATGTCCCCCAGAATCCCAGCCCACATGGGCGTTCTCTGAGTGTCCCCCCGAATCCCAGCCCACATGTGCGTCTGATGAGTGTCCCCAGAATCCCAGCCCGCATGGGTGTCCTGAGTGTCCCCAGAACACCAGCCCACATGGGTGTCCTCTGAGTGTCCCCAGAATCCCAGCCCGCATGGGTGTCCTGAGTGTCCCCCAGAACCCCAGCCCACATGGGCATCCTGAGTGTCCTCCAGAGGAGCCTTCATGGGCGTCCTCTGAGTGTCCCCAGAATCCCAGCCCGCATGGGCGTCTCCCAGAATCCCAGCCCGCATGGGCATCCTGATTGGAATGGACCCAGGATGTGGTCACAGGAACCTTCCCAGAAGCTCTGACTGGCTCAGCACGGTTGAAGACGCCCTATGGGGCAGTGTGAATGTGGGGAAGGGGGCGTGCCCGGGTGACCTCGGGGGGTGGGACAAACCCAAGACCCTTCTCGATTGGAAGAAACGGCGGTGCACCCAGAATCCCAGCTGGGTGGGAAGGAATCCAAGACCCTTCTCGATTGGAAGAGGACGGCGGTCCCCCAGAATCCCAATCCGCATGGGCATCCTGAGTGTACCCCAGAATCCCCACACACACACAGAACGCCGGGGACTGAACCCAGGTGAGCGCCCTACTAGCTACACTATCTCCCCAGCCCTTTTGCTATTTATGTTTTTTTTTCCTCCGGGAGGGGGCGTCACGCTCAGCAGTACTGGGGGCTCCTCCTAGTTCTTCGCAGGTGAAGTAGGATCTAAGCGGGACTCCCTGCAACACGCTCGGCCCATTGACCTTTCCCTCCAGCCCTGAACCACAAACGCACTTTTCCAGGAAAGGAATCTAAGAGCTCAGAAAGGCCGCAAATACTCACCATCGCCACCCCCACCCCCAGGCCAGAACATCCCCCGTTTGGAGAGAAGTGCACCATGTTGACTGCTTTGGTGTGGCGGGCAAGATTGGACAGAAACTCCACAATGGCCTTCCCATCGGGTCCTTTCTCTACCTTCAAGATCTGTGATTTCCAGGACAGAAACACATTCAGGGTGGGAGGGAAACAGGGGACACTGGTGGTGGAATATGTGTACTGGTGGAGGGAGGGGTGTTAGAACATTGTATGATCAAAACCCAACCAGGAATAGCTTCATAATAGCGCTCTTCCACCCGCCCCTCACCCTCACCCTAACCCCAACCCTAACCCCAACCCTAACCCCTAACCCCTAACCCCTAACCCCAACCCCAACCCTAACCCTAACTCTAACCCTCTGACCCTAACCCTGACCCTGACCCTGACCCTGACCCTGACCCTAACCCTCTAACCCTCTAACCCTAACCCCTAACCCTAACCCAACCATAACCCTGAGCTGGCCCAGGTTCCATCCCCGGCATTCCATATGGTCTCTTGAGCACCGCCAGGAGTAATTCTAAGTGCAGAGCCAGGAGTAACCCTTGAACATTGCCAGGTGTGACCCAAAAAAGCAAAAAAAAAAATTAAAAAAATGAAAGAAACACCCTATGTTAGGTAAAGAATAATCAGATATTTGTTGGAGGACATGTTTAGCTATTCTGGGAGTTTTGTTGTTTTGCCCACTCCCAGCTTAATCTACTTAAGTCAAGGTTCATTCTAATGAGACTTCTCTTCTATGTAAACACTTACAGAAGTCACCTTGATTGAATAACTTGTCTTATACATCTACTAAGACTTCTATATTTTCTCGATTGGGCACAGCTCCTCTTTATACCCACTGCACCCAGCATGGGACAGTTAGAATTTACCAGGAGACTACCACCCTGGCTACGCTGAGACCATTGGAAGACTACAGGAAGGATCATACTAGTTTGCTCTAAGCAGGCGAGTGTGACCCTTTCAGTACACGAGAACAAGATACTCAGAATCACCCTGGTGCAGATAATAATAAGAAGGACCTTGTGGGTACCATCTAGATTACATGAAGCTCATGAAGTTAAGATGTATTACTTTATATCAGCCCTCTCTCTCTCCAGTGTTTTACATAAGAGATAATCTCCTTAGTCCTTGGCATAACCTTTGTTTATACCTGCAATAAGGTGTGGCACTACACTCTGTTTAGAGTTCTTTGTTGACATGCCCTTCCCGGTTGGATTACTTTGGTGTATATAAGGGGCTGACTTGAGGCCCCTTCACCTTTTGCCTTTTGGTTCCTCAGCCTTCAGCTTTTGGCTCCTGCGGCTTTTGGCTTTTGGCTTTTGGCCTTTTGCTCTTTGGCCTTTTGCTCCTTCTTCTGGGTAGGACTCAGCTCGGGTGAGAACCTCTCTCTCTTTGGTGGGAGACTTAGGCTCTTTTGTATGGTCTAAGTTCAGGCCAGAGCTAGAGTTTGTTCATTATATTGGAGTGCTGTGGAAGAGCTTTTGTACTATTAAAAGCCATTTTTGGAACTGCACCGGACTCGTGAGTTTTCATCTGTTCTCCCGGCGTCCTCGGAGGTAGAAGAGAACCTCTGTCCTGACACTGTAGGGGACTCCAGCGGCGTTCCCGACAGATATTTTCAAGTATGCCAAGTATTAACGATGAGGAAAACTGCAGTACTCACTGATTAATAAGTTTGGTCACTGCTCAATGCAAAGAAAACTGCAGTTCACTGTGTAAGCAAGACTACACTGAAACCAGTTAAATGCACACTGAAGCAAGACCTGCATGTGAGTGCTAAAGCTACCTTAGCAGCTCACAAATCAAATGCAGCAATGAGAGTCAAATTCAAGCATGTGAAGGGTAAACAAATCTTCTCAACCTAAATTGGACAAAATTAATGTATGCAAGTAGGTTCATTTTAGTACATCAGTGTATGATCAACTTATCAATGAAATTCTTGTTTAATGGAATGGGACCAGCCCCTTGAGGTGTTGCAGGTGTGGCTGCAGTGCCTGGTGACGTTGATAGGTGTCAGACACCTTGTCTGGAACTAGGATTCTGATATATGGTCTTACATAGGAAAAGTCAGAGCTCCTGGGTTGAACCCAGAGCCACAGAAGAGCATGACATGCTACCAGTGGTGTATTTGATAGGGAAAATTGGTTACAATAATGGTCCACATTTCCAATAAATGGAGACATTACTGGTGCCCGCTAAGGCAAATTGATGAACAGAAAGACAAGTGGCAACTAACAATGGAGTAGAATTTAGCTAGTGTGGACGTGTGTGGAAAGGAGGGAAATGCATTGATGGCATTTGTCCTAATGTCACCACGCATGTCAAATTTCAAAAAATTGTGTAAAGCTAAGGAAGACATTTAGTGGATGTAAAGACATGTGCACCCACATTAATACCCAGACATAGGTCTTTCTACAGCAATTATCATGAAATAAATAGGGCAACACACTTATGCTTCACAAAAGGATAAATCCATTGCATTTTGAGAGGTGCAATAGAACTAGGCCATGCATGTGACTATGTGAGAAAGAAAATTGAATCATTTGGTAGTAAGGAAATAACTGCACTCAGCATACAATTATGTGATTGTATACATGGTTGCATACAAGTCAAGGAAACTATTCCCAAAGGGTGAACACATTAAATTGCAACAAAAAACCAGCGTACTGTGATTTTAGGATTAGTTAAAAAAACACTACTTTAAATGCCCATTTTTCAAATGAGTGACTGACTGAGTACTGATGCTGTACATCTGTGAGCAAGAAATAAAGGATACTAATGCCACAAAATTGTGATGCCAACCTGAAAGGAAGTATGTTTGACAACATACTACATGATGCTTGTAACAGTCATTCAAGGGTCTCATAGAAGTGTAAGCCACGGAATGCACACAGAAGTATCCTGCCAAGTACTTGAAAGAACGATTAAGCAAGAATATGGTAAAACCATTAGCATATGCACTCAAGAGCTGCTTGTGAAAGCTTCAGCTGTCAATACACCCAAATTAAATCAAAATTGCCCTTAGAATCAAATCTCCACATGTTACAAACTGAAGGAACAGCTATGTGTACAATCAAGGAAGAAGTAACACAAGGTGCATGTGTTAGTAGGTACGAGCATGATTAGCTGAGCAATAATAGGAGCAGAAAACGAATGGCCATGATCTGAAAATGTATGCATGTAGGCCTGTGTGTAAAGGTGAATACATGAATGCATGTGGGCTTTTGGTGTGTGAGGACATACAGGAGACAGAAAATTAGGCAGATTTGGGTGACTGCAATTCTGCATCTGCCTATGGTTTCCCAAAAAAGCAGTATTTGTGTGCATGATTACACAGAACACATGAATGTGTGGTAACAGCCATCTCCTATGGAGCTGCAGACAACGAGCTAACCCCTCCACCATGGGATGGACCGAAAGCACCTCTAGACCATGGTACAACTTAGACTTGGGGTTTCCTTATCTACCACCTGCACAGACCACAGTGCCCTGCTAAAATCCAAGGCTAAGGAGTGCACCTTAGGAATTAACCTTGGAATGTCTTCATGGTCAGGCAAGGGAACGACACCTTCCCTGTAACTGTCTATGACTTACTGTGTCTCAAGTGTTTCATGGTCGGTCATGGGAAGGACAGATGCTCTATAACTATGACTCTAAGTCAGGTGCTTCATGGTCGGAGCATGGGAAAGATAGCTGCTCTGTAACTGACTATAACTTACTGTGTATCAAGTGCTTCATGGTGGGGAAAGTGATGAACTGCCCTGTAACTGACTGTAGCTTACTATGAGTCACGTGCTTCATGGTCCCACATGGGAAGGACAGTTGCTCTGTAACTATGACATCATACTATGCATCATGTGTTTCTTTCTCTAAAGTCATATATAAGACCCTGATGGGGGGAATAAAGCTGCTGTATGCTGACATGTGGTCACTGCCTCATTCTTGTACAACTGCACAGACCCAAGCCTAAGTCTAAAGACATAACAACTAGCTGCCTTGACAGAGACCTAAAGGAATTGTTGATGACAGCAAGAATGAGTATTGTGGAGAATGTGAGTAAACTACAGCAACCCAGAGGGGGAAACTTCTCACACTTCTAGTCTCCTACGAGGGAACTATGCATCAATAGAGTATCATAGATGTGCCACCAAATATCAACACATGGTGCCACAGGAGCCAGTCTATGAGTCCTCTTTATTCCCCAGGAGAAAGTTAGGAATGCAGCATGAATTTAGTCCTTTCCTGTTATTAAGCAAGATTAACAGAGCAGAACATGCTGAGTTTCATGTGAATATAAACAGTTTAAAGAGGCTGTCAATGAATATGGAACAACTTCACAGTACTGAAATGACTTGTAGCAGGATGGTCTGATCAGGATTTGTGAATTCCTCATGATTGGAACATAATTACCAAAACAGAACTAACCTCTGCACAGTATGCAAGGGGAGAACATGGTTTGCAGAAGCAGCTTACAAGATGGCTAGGGATAATTTAAAGAGATGCTGAAAACAAGGAAGTAACCTTAGACATTATCACTGTTCCTGGTTCAGAGTGATAAAGAGTCTCAGTTGAATACTGCTACCTGCATCTCCCTAGAAAAAGCAGAAATAGATACTTTGGAGGCAAAGAGAAAGTTTGAAAAACAAGGTACTGCACCTAGTGATTTAAAGAATCAACAGCAAAGTGGATACACAGGATCCACTAATAATTAAATTGTGTTAGAAACAAAATGTAAGAAAACAGCAACACTGGATGTCAAGCAACAGTTTAAGCCACAATTCAATGCATAGGAATTAGATTTGTGAAAAAGTACTACCGTGGAAATGTGTAATGCCTTGAGTCTTGTGTTTTATAGTTGAATTCTGCAAATCATATTATAAGAGAAATAAATTGACAGAATCTCTGTTCACCTGTATGCTAGGATAAGTTTTAAACTTTTATACGTATCAATTTCAAGCCCAGGAGTGCTTGAGCCTAAGACACAGGTACACCGGGCAGAGCAGAAACCAGCTTTCCCCGTTGAACCCCCCTGGACCACGAGAGCAACTTCCAACCCGAGTCCACCATCCCGATGGAGCCTCAGAGGAGCCCAGAGAAACCCGCACACCTTGCTGGCAGCGATCTTCACAGCGATCTTCACACCCAGCAGACTAATCCAGTCTCCAGCCCGCAGATTAATCCAGTCTCCAGCCTGGCCTGTCAGAAACCCAGCCTACAAGGACCCACCACGCAGAGACCCGCCCTTCAGAGGAGAGTATTTCAAGCCCAGGAATGCTTGAGCCTAAGACACAGGTACACCTGGCAGAGCAGAAATCAGTTTTCCCGAGGTGTGTGGCCGCATAGCGGCCGCGCAATTTACCTCCAAATTACCATAAATATTCTACCCACTCCTCTGAGAGAGGCCCCACAAAGTAATGAGAATATAGCACCTGCATGGCAGAGCCTGGCAAGCTGTCCGATGCGTGTTTGATATGCCAAATCCAGTAACAGAAATGTTTATTTTCCTGACCCGAAAGAGCCCTTAATACGGCAGCAGTAAGAAAGGCAAACAAGCAGTGCCTGATAAAATTTCATGGCAATCCTAGGCTGCCAAAATGAAGAAGGACTAAAATGACTGTCTGTACTTTCAATGCACGTATGCTGGCATGGGAAGCATATATTGAGGATCTGATGCTGCAAGCGCAAAAGATCAAGTACGACATCATTGGTCTGACTGAGACGAGGAGACGTCAGTTTCATCATGCTGTATTTGACACCGGAGAAGAATTGTTCCTTGGAACATGTGATGAAAGAGGCGTCGGTGGCGTTGGTGTCCTTGTCAACATGAACATGGCCGTAAACATTGATTCATTTGAATGCCTTACAAACCCGAATAGGACGATTACACTTGAAGAGATGTGGCCCACTGCCAGAAATTTCTATCTCATTGTCTACGCACCAACATCCACATACAAAGAAGATGAAATTGAGAAATTCTACATGGAATTGGAGGAGTTCTATAAAAAAGATCATACCTTCTACTAGATCATAGTTGGTGATTTTAATGCCAAGATAGGACCAAGAAGATCGGCTGAAGAACTCCACATCGGAACCCATGGCCTAGAATGGAACGAACAGGGTGAGAGACTATCTGAGTTCATCATGTCCACCAAGACCATTCATGGGAACTCACAGTTCCAGAAAGCTGAAGTGAAATGTTGGACATGGGAATCTCCTGGCGGACAGTTCCACAATGAAATTGACCACATCATCTTCAATCGACGGTTTTGTCTGACCGATGTTGCTGTCGTCCCCAAATTCCAAACAGGATCGGACCACCGCCTCCTTCATGCAAAATTCTACTTCCCCGCAATGGGGAGAAAAGGCTGCAAAGTTTAAGAAGAGAACTCCCAGAACGACCACCAACTGGGAACTCTTTGGCAGCATTGCAGCAACATGGGAAGATACCATCATTGACGACATCAATGAAGAATACAACCGACTGGTTCAGCACCTCCATGATTGTGCAAAGAATGCCAAGAGAAAGACACAAAAGGACGCTTGTCTTCAGAAACTCTTGAGCTCATCCGCCAACGTGGCAAGGAGACCAAATGCTAATGTCCAAGCTTGCTAAACGGTGCAGAGAAGCGATAAAAGAAGACCTCAAAGAAAGAAGAGCAGAAATACTGGAAGATGCAACAGAAGCTGGGAAAAGCATTCGCACTGCCTGCCTGTCCTTCGCCAACTATAAGACGAAGATGACTGCCCTTGACAATGCTGTTCGGGTCTCCCAGAGAGGAATTGAAAGAGCTATGCTTGGAATATCACGCCTCACTCAAGTGAGTGAACTCCGGATGGAGTTCTGACCTCCGTAGCTATTCCAGAATCAGGGATGCTGTCTCGTTTGCCAAGGCTTCGAAAATCAGATGGGCTGGACATGTAATGCGATTTGGAGACAACCGCTGGACTAGAGCCATTACCGACTGGATCCCATGGGATGTCAAAATATCACATGGCCGCCCACCTACAAGATGGTCAGACTTCCTTGTAAAGACACTGAAGGAACGGTTTGAGGCTCTTTGTATTCCTGAATCAACCAGATGCCATTGGGCTACATTGGCACGTGATAGGGTCTAATGGAAATGTTACTGGCGCCGCGCCGGGCAAATCGATGAATAATGGGGATTCAAGTGATCAAGTGATACGTATCAATGACAACAATCTAAACATAAACACACTACCAGTACAGAACAAGAACAGGAATCACAATTCAAATGTAATCATGCCAATTTTCAGAAACACTACATCATTATCATTTCAACAATGACTGAGACCATGCCAAAGAAGTACCACTGTGAAGCATAAAAATCCCATCAATAGATTAAACAGGACAAGAGGAAAATGGTGAACTAACAAAGATGCGGGCACAGATGTTGTAGTCTTTTATAGGTCTCCCTTAGAACACATCCTGCAATGGTGAGTGAGTGGTTTCAGCTCTCTGAGCAACCACAGGCAATCCGTTAATAAAACTTTAAAAAAACACCTGACAACTTCTGATAATGGTAAAAGGTCCTGCAACAGCACCCCACACCACAAAACACTGACACATCCACACAGTGTAGGAATAAAGCCCAGTCTCTCCAATAAGGTCTAGAATAGAGATCCATTGGGATCATAACTACATGAACATGTCCACAAGGCAGTCCTGGGGTCAGAACAGAAACCAGCTGAGGCTCCTCCATTGCTTTTCCAATTTCTGGATTGCCAAATTAAACTCCACAGTAACTGAAATGTCCATGCACAGACCACAGGCTTGACAGATAACTTATAAAGGAACCTAATAAAAAGATCTGTGTTCAGTAAAAGTTGACAAGAAAATGGACAGGGAAAAATAAAAAAGAAATGGTCATCACATCTGTTACTGACAGTGTACACTCTGAGCACTAATATTAGTAACTACCTATCCTAGTACCGTGATGAATAAAACTTCTCACTTGATCACTTGATCACTTGAATCCCGTTATTCATCGATTTGCTCGAGCGGGCGCCAGTAACATTTCCATTGGACCCTATCACGTGCCAATGTAGCCCAATGGCATCTGGTTGATTCAGGAATATGAAGAGCCTCAAACCGTTCCTTCAGTGTCTTTACAAGGAAGTCTGACCATCTTGTGGCTGGGTGTCCACGTGATCTTTTTGACATCCCGTTGGATCCAGTCGGTAATGGCTCTAGTCCAGCGGTTGTCTCCAAATCGCATTACATGTCCAGCCCATCTGATTTTCGATGCCTTGGCAAATGAGACAGCGTCCCTGATTCAAAAACTTATTAACTTATTAATAAGTTAATAAGTTATCAGAACTTATTAACGTTAGTATCACTAAAACTTCTCAGTGATTGATTAATGCCCTGAGAATATGGGCCTGCCAGGTACCCAAGTTCACTATCCTTTGCCTCCCTCACATGAGACTTTCTCTCTCAACCATTACTTAAGGCACAGGAAAAGTTACAGATTTCGCAAACTCACATTCAGAACGTGTTAAGTACTCCAGGAAGGTATCCACTAAGAGTAACGATGCTCAGAGTGAATGCAGGTACACACACTGCAAAATACTGGCACTGCCCAAATGCTAATGGGGTACTCTACTTTGTGCTCAGCCCTTTGCCTGCACATGGAAACAAAGCAAAGCATCCACTGTGCATAAGCAAGTGTGGCAATTCCATACTACTTTACAGAGTCCAAAGAAAGTTAATTGGGAGAACTCACGATGTGGAAGTGGAATCTGTCACAACTCCTACCCTACACATGAGCAACACATGTTGTAATTCTGCAACTAATGACAGCAATATGAGAAAATTTGCTTTTTTGTGTAAGTTCACCTAGCTGCTCAGAGGATTCAGTGTCTCTATATACAGAAGATGCCTCCCAGGATGCTCCCTATGGGAAAAGGTGGGTTCTATCAAGGTACTTGTCCATCAGGGATTTGTTGATAATGCTGCGCTGGTTCAGAAGAGAGGGAGTCTCTCGAATGCTAAGATCTCTCTTGCACCCATCAGCAGTAAAATAAAAAGGAAGCTTTTCAACAACTATGTCAGGCTATTACCTTGACTACCCTAACAGTTTCCTAAAAATGGGAAATACACAACAATTAGAATTGAGATGCCCACCGAAAAGGGGCATCCAAACCTGATTCTGTGGGGTCTCTTATTTATTTGGTCTTATCTGCTATACCATCATTACAATTAGAAGGGGAACCATAGGAAAAGTAGAAAAGATATGGATGTCTTAGAAAAACATATGGGAAGCTGGGAAGCTGGCGATAAACAATCTAAGCAAAGTGAGAAGAAGCAGAAGAAATAGCTTTGGCCTCCCAGAACACCTGCCTCTCCCTCATCTTCACGAGAAGTGGTTAAAGGCAGCTTAGCAGTCTTATGTAAAATTCAGCAAGGAATTCCCAAAAGGAGAGGATGAATGCACGCATACTCCTCTATTCCCAAAAGGGTCGATCCCTATTCCCTTTATTGCCAAAAGGGGGATGAATACACGTATATTGGTTTCTCTATTCCAAAACAGGGCAGATAAACACATGTGTATTCCCTTCTCTATTCTCCAAAAGGGTGAATGAATACATGTGTTCCCTCTCTGCTCCCAAAAGGGGGATGAATACATGCGTATTCCCTGCTCTATTCCCAAAAGGGAGGAATACATGCATATTCCCTGCTCTATTCCCAAAAAGTGGCAGATGAATACATGCGTGTTGCCTTCTTATTGAGCCTTTAAAGGAATTTAAACAGGGCTGCACGCAGTTAGGATCCAACTCTCCCACTACTATAGATCTTCCTGGCTTGGCTACATAGTGGATAACTTCACATGGGAAACGGAAGTCTCCCCTGGCACCATTTCTACAATTTTAATCATGGGGGGGGGAGGCTTATACTGGGAGATTAGAAAGGCAACAGCTCACCCCCAGTATCTCTATGTTTCAATTGACAAAAACTGGAATTTGGGCACACCAAAAAAATACAAACAGCTTATAGCAAAAAAGGTTATTTACCTAATTCGTGACTCATCAAAAACAAGCTTAGAAATAAACTACCCTGCAAAATTAGTTTCACTGTATCACTATCTTCCCGTTCATCGATTTGCTCGAGCGGGCACCAGTAACATCTCCATATGACCTGTCTCATGCAAGTAGAGCCCAAGGGCACCTGCTTGCTCCAGGAACATAAAAGCCTCAAACCATTCCATCAGGTGATGGGAATGAGGTCTATAATTGTTACTGGTATTTGATATATCAAATATGACACGGGTGGCTTGCCAGGCTCTGCCGTCGGGTAGCATACTCTTGTAGTCATCTAAAAATCCAGCATTTATTGATGAACCATGCGGCCGCTATGCCACTCAAGCCAGGCTGTGATAGCTGGTCTGCTGGGTGGAGTTCTGATGAAGGGGAAGTCTGGATGTGGAGAGTGGAGGCCCCTCATGGAGTGGGGCGTCGTCTGGCTTGTTGTGAGGCTCTGCTGGGGTGGTGGGCCAGGGCTAAAACCTGCCATCCCTCCCAGGAGCCTTATGAGCTGCTGGGCACAGGGAGAGCCACTAGCAGCTCTGCCCCCACGTCTATGAGTCTTTTCAGTTTAGACCTTTATTAATGTTAGCAAGGGGCTAAGTAAATTTACGTAGAATTCATTGCCTGATTAAAACATAATGTGACTAAGAATGTTCCAAATCATGGTGCTCAGTATACTATGTTTTTTATCTCATCCATTGGCAACGCTAAGGTAGATTGTCAAGGGCTTTAAGAGTGGTAAAACCAGCAGGAGAAAAACGGTAGGATTACATTAAAGCTTTCAGTAAGTATTGTGCATAGCAGTGTAGCACAACTAAGTGTGAGGCAATGACTTGTAGAGCACAGTAAATCATAAAAGCTGAGTAATGCAGTGGACTTGACAATCTAAGTAGTCTGCAAAGTTAAAATGTATAGTCACAGTGCAGAACAGCAAATTGCACCAACCAGATCAATGGCTTTATTCGCAAATACAGGATTCAGCAAGGTAGTGAATACCACTAAAGGATCTATAATTTCCAAACAGCAACCTGAGCATCATAATTTCAAATGAGTGACAAATATCAGTAAATACTTTGCCTATTTTGTTTTGACTTGTGACACAACAGGCTATGCCAAGGGTTGGCTCCTGGTTCAGAAATTGCTATTGCATGACTCAAGGGACCATAGGTGTGCCAGGGATTAATGAAACCTAATACACATGTGAAATGCAAGTGTTTTCACTGCAATTCCCACGCAGCACCTTTATATATTAAATGAAACTACCATTGTTCTGGACTTAGGAAAATAAACGGGTGCATAGAGTGACAAGCGTGTGAGGAAATGAAAATAGCCAAATGCAACATGAGATCATAGTAACTCAAATGAAGTGTGTGACATTGAAGGGGGAATAAAAGCTGCATACATTTCCTAGCTCCAGAATGAGTAAGGAAGCACTATGGCATGTGGTGCGATACACAAACCAAACATGGCAATGCTGCTGAAGGAAAGTCGACAGCCCCCACCTCTAATCATTCACTGTAAGTCTCAAGATCTCCACATTGGCAGATTCAAATAGTGGGCAAAGAGCTCCACAAAGCTATTCACAGCATCAATGCTCAAGCACAAGTAAATACAGTCGGCATGTGGGAAGTAGGATCTGGGATGTAGGATCAACAAAGCCTGTCACAGCACTCAGCAACATGAACAAAGTAGAGCATCAACAGCTGATTTCTTCATCGAACACGAAGGAACACACACACACACACACACAGATAACAGCTTCATCTTGGCTTGGGATTGTGAAGTTAGCAGTAGGGAAAGCTGCAAAGAGAACACCACCAAAAACAGGATTGGGAGCACAGCCTTCGCTCACATAGGAGCCAGAGCTAAGTAACTATCACTTAGGTCCCAAACACAATGTAATGTGCAAGCCTGGTAGTTCATTGACCAGCAGCACCCGAGGTGTTCCCAGCAGTTCAGGGGCATGGTCAGCTGACAATGTCATGGATACCATGGAATATCTGCAGCACCAGGAGGGACCTGAAATCCTGCAATAGCCTTGGGGCTACTTCTGGACTCCACTCCAGGTGCTCAATACCTAATCCTGTGTATATGCTCAGAATTAAACCACAATGCAGCTCAGAGAACCTGTGTGTCTCTGTGTGTAAACACACATGATTAAACTTGGTAATTTGTTCACCTAACAGAGAAAGACATCCCCTTAATGTGTAGTTCTGGTCCCATAGTACCAGCACTTTAGAAGTATCAGGGGCCTGTCACCATGACTCCACAATGCCCTTGCCTTGCATTTAGAAGCCCAGAAATGGCTTCTATGATGCAGCAGCAGAAACTATTTGGAAATGAGTAAATACTTCTTAATGATGCAAATGGTGTATTCCTTACAATCAAAGCCTCTTGTTATGTTTTATAGTGATGTAAGTGAACATGCCCAGAAAATAGCTACATGATACATGATATAAATGAACAGAAAGTATGCAGCAAGGTGTATGTATGTTAGACATGGCACACATCATCAAAAGTGAGACATCATGAATGCAAGAGTTAACCATGATGAAAATTGAAGGTTAAACCTGTTGAATGGAACAAAAAAATACCACATGTGATACAATATGCTCGGAAAGACAATGACTCACCTCTGCACAGCATCTCCTCAGACATTCTGGAGCTGGAGGTTAACACTGTTATGGCAGGTGTAGGAGCACTAGCATGTGTCTCTAACGGGAAACCTTGAGCATTAAGCCATGCATGTGTGTCGGGCATCTGGGGACTAGCCTATCCAGCAAGTCCTGGGGTGTCACACATAAGCCTCCTATTACAGACACAGAAATCAGGAGCCCCATCTGATAGAAACACCAGTGGAAACAGAGACCAGGAAAGGAACTTAGATCATCAACTACTCCCATATCTACCCCTTGGAAACCACCCTAGCAATGGGCATTTATCTAGGTAAAGCCCCATGTAGGGCATGGGGCTTATGAGAAACCCTGTAAGAGTCAACTTGACTGCATATGGTGCAGTGCTTATGTGATGCCTGAGCACAAGGTTTGGAAGTCACAGACTCATGTTACTGTGCTCAATGGTCTGGACTCATATTACAGTGCTCACTTGATCACTTAATCACTTGAATCCCGTTATTCATAGATTTGCTCGAGCGGGCGCCAGTAACATTACCATTGGACCCTATCGCGTGCCAATGTAGCCCAATGGCATCTGGTTGATTCAGGAATATGAAGAGCCTCAAACTGTTCCTTCAGGGTCTTAACCAAGAAGTCTGACCATCTTGTAGGTGGGCGGCCACGTGATATTTTGACATCCCGTTGGATCCAGTCGGTAATGGCTCTAGTCCAGCGGTTGTCTCCAAATCGCATTACATGTCCAGCCCATCTGATTTTCGAAGCCTTGGCAAACGAGACAGCATCCCTGATTCTGGAATAGCGACGGAGGTCAGAACTCCATCCGGAGTTCACTCACTTGAGTGAGGGCGTGATATTCCAAGCATAGCTCTTTCAATTCCTCTCTGGGAGACCCGAATAGCATTCTCATCCTGCTTTCATAGGGCAGGTCTCTGAGGCATATGTTAATGCAGGGAGAATGGTGGAGTCGAAGAGATGTACCCGGAGCCGGAGGTTCTTTGTCCTTTTTAGCTATTTCTTCAATGCCTTTGAAGGCATTCCATGCCGCTCTTCCTCCTGCGCAGCTCAGGTTTTAGGTCATTCATCATGTTGATTTCTTGACCTAGGTACACATAACTGCTGCATTCAGAGATGTTTGTTCCATCGAGAGTGAATGGGACCTCAGGAACTAGTTCATTTTTCATGAACATAGTTTTCTTCAGATTCAGCTGTAGACCTATCTTTCCACATTCTCGGTCAAAGTCAGCCAGCATTTGTGCCGCTTGGCTAATGTTTGGTGTTATTAGAACAATGTCATCAGCGAAGCGGAGGTGGTGTAGTTGCCGACCATCTATCTTCACTCCCATTCCTTCCCATTCTAATTGTCGCATGATGTTCTCGAGGGTGGCGCTGAAGAGTTTTGGTGAAATGGTATCACCCTGTCGAACCCCTCTTTTGACATCAATGATCACTTCTTTGTAGAATGGTGAGATCCTGGTGGTGAATCCGTAATACAGCTCACGAAGGATCTTGATTATTGGGTTTGAACGCCCTGTTTGGCTAGGGCATCGATGACCACTTCAGTCTCCACAGAATCAAAGGCTTTCTGTAAATCAATGAACGTGAGACAGAGTGGCATCTTGTACTCCCTACAAACCTCAGTGAGCTTGGTTACTGTGTGGATATGGTCGATTGTGCTGAATCCTTTCCAGAAACCTGCTTGCTCACATGGTTGTCCTTCATCTATTGTTCTGTTAATCCTATTCAGGATGACTCTTGTAAACAGCTTGTAGATGACAGGCAGATGGGGCGATAGTTGCTGATGTTGTGAATGTCTCCCTTCTTGAACAGTAGAACTGTCCTGCTGGTTTTCCATTGGGAGGGCACCTTGCATTCGGACAGGTAGCGTGTGAAGAGCAGAGCTAGTGTATTGATGAGTACCGAGGGCAGATTCTTTGGGTGTTCGGGTCTGACTTTGTCTGGGCCTGGTGCTGTTCCCTTCTTTACCGACGAGATGGCATGTCGGATTTCAGAAGGGAGAACGTTGGGAATGACATATCCATCCTGTGGAATTTGGTATGTGGGCAGGTGGATGTGGCTATCAAAGAGATTACAGTGCTCAGCACAAACTAAATCGATGACAAGAGACTTCTCCTGTTTCTGTGCACAGGGAAAACTGGAGTGCTGGAAACTCCTATTACAGTGCTCAGTGCACTAAACTCAAAGTGCTCAGTAACAAATATTTTAGCAATTGATAAAAAGTGTTGTTCACACAAACCTATAGTAATGAAACTGGATGTGGCAGACTCACTTAACAGTGCTGAATACTCTAGACTCTTATTACAGTACTCAGCATCAAAATGTCAATGAAAAGAAACTTCTAATGTTTCTGTTTGCAGGGCAACATGCTGTAAACAACTATTAGTGACCAGTTCACTAGACTCCTATTGTAGTGCTCAGGACCAAAATGCTTTAGCAATTGATGAAAACCTTGTTTTGTTTGTTTTTTTTTTTTTTTTTTTTGGCTTTTTGGGTCACACCTGGCAATGCTCAGGGGCCATATGGGATGCCGGGATCGAAACCAAGTTGGCCATGTGCACGGCAAATGCCTTACCCCTGTGCTATCGCTCCCGCCCCAGATGAAAACCTTTTGTAATGTGTAGTTTCACATAAACCTACAGGAAAGGAACTTGGATGTGATCCTCACGTTAAAGGGCTCAATACTCTAGCCTCATCTTTACTCTGCTCAGGATAACAATGCTTCTGTTCACAGGAAAAAACTTGGGTGACATAGTCTCACATTAGCGCTCAATGCTCTCGACTCTACAGTGATCAGCACAAGAGTTGTCAATTAACCAAAGAAAAGGGCTTTCTAGAGCTAGAGAATAGACCTATAGAATAGCACAGTAACAATATGGCATATAAGTCATAATGTTATCTGTCACAGAAATCAAGCTCTTAAATCTTTTAAGTGCATACCACTAACATTTAAATGGCAGACAGCAAAACAAATTCTGCTTTCTAAAAAAGCATGTGTGGTTGCAGTTTGCACGTTACATCTGCCAAGAGCCTCCAGAGTAACATTGCACCATAAACGTGCAAAGTTAGTGTTATGCAAAACTTTGATGGGACCAGCTAAGTGGCAGTGAAATCCAAGAGTATAAGGGCAAGGTTACTGCATACCTGTCTATAGGACCCACTAAGTAACCAATGTGTAAGAACAGTTACATTGGTCTTAGGGTGAAAATGTTAGAAAATAGTAACATTGCATGTCAAGCAACAGTTTAAATCATGCCAAAGGATATTTGGGGAATATGTTTAACATATTGGTGAAAAAAAGCACTATACTCAATTACTTGAATCTTATGTTTTATAGTCGATTTCTGCAAAATTATGTGAGCAATGAATTGAGAGCACTTGTGTTCATGTGCATACTATGATCCCAGTTTTAGACCTCAAGTATCACTAACAATCTTAACAGCAACACACAGTGAGTGGGAAACATAACTCAATTGCATCATACCAATGTTCAAACCACAACATCATTTACATTTCAGTGATGGAGAGCATGTCAGCTAAAGTAACACCGTGAAGCATAAACAATCCCAGCAATAAAGCAATAATGACAAAAGGAAAATTGGTGAACTAATAAAGATGCAGGCACAGGTTTTGTAGTTTTTTATTGGTCTCTGCAAAACACACCCTGCAAAATGGGTGAGTGGCTGGTTTCAGCTCACTGAGCAACCACAGGCAACTTAAAAATATACCCAACACCGTCATTAGATGGTATAAGGTCTTTCACCAGCACCCAAAGCCACAGAACATTGACACATCCACACAAGAGGAATAAAGCCCAGTTTCTGCTATAATGTCCAGAATACAAGTCAATGGAGAACATTATGATGGACATGAAAATGTCTACAGACTGGTCATGAGGTCAGAACAGGAACCCATTGAAGGGGCCGGATCGATAGCACAGCAGGGAGGGCATTTGCCTTGCATGTGGCTGTCCTGAGTTTGATCTCAGGCATCCCATATTGTTCCCCCTGAGCACTGCCAGGATTAATTCCTGAGCAAATAGCCAGAAGTAACCCCTGAGCATCACAGGGCGTGACCCAAAAAGCAAAAAACAAAATAACTTACATGTGCAGACGAGACTTTCAACAGATGCTCAGCACCTATCCCCATCTCTATGCTTAGAGGTGACACACGTTCACCATTCGCTTAGTAATGAATGGACCATATGTAGTACTGGGAATGGAAACGCCGCTGCGTGCAGAGGAAAGAAAAACCGCCCCCTCATGCTGTCCATGTATGGCCCCAAAATACTTTATTCACTTAAAAATACCCTTATATTCAAGCATGTTGGTTCTGAAGAAATTGCCTGGCCCTGTAAATGGTTGGCCTGAGTGCTTCTCTATCTATAGCAACAAGCAGAAAAAAGGAAAACCTGATCAATATAGGTCTAGACAACATGGTTTTAAAGCAACGCACCTTCAAACTTACAGAATATTTCAGTAAGTAGAAATGAACAGACCAAAGTGCAAACAATCAACAGCACACATTAAACTGGAGGGGCCAGCTGCAGGGAGGGCATTTGCCTTCAAAACAGCCAATGTGGGTTCGATCACCATCATCCCATATGGTTCCCTGAGCACCACCAGGAGTAATTCCTAAGCAAAGAGCCAGGAGTAACCCCCTGAGCATCGCCAGGTGTCTAAGTATGACCCAAAAAGCAAAATAATGACAATAAATCAAATGGATAAATAGAAAAAAAATTAAACTGTAGACGTTCATTACCCATGCAAAATATTTAAGAGATTAAATGTTCATTAAAATGCGGGGGCTGGAACAATAGCCCAGTGGGTAGGGCATCCCATATGGTCCCCTGAGCACCGCCAGGAGTAATTCCTGAGTACAGAGCCAGGAGTAACCCCCTGAGCGTCGCCGAGTGTGACCCAAAAAAGCAAAAAAAAAAGTTCATTAAATTGCAAAAAAAGATTAAATTAGTACTCCCACCTTTTCATTTTGTTGAATATGCATAATACCACCAAAAAAACAAAATTTCAAAACAAGTAATGGTTTCTCTGCATAATACCACACCTTTATACATTTTATACACCATGGCAAAGAAAATAAAATGCGGGGCTACACAGCACAACGGGCTACACAGCACAATGCGCTTGTCTTGCATGCTCTGATCCTGGCTCGATACCCAGAACCCAATAAGGTAAACTGAACCCCACCAGGAGTAATCCCTAAGCACAAAGGGCTGCCAGGTGTGTCCACACCCAAAATAATGAGCAACTTAAACAATGCATATTATAGCACACTCTATAGCTGGAAAAGACTGCCTAATTTAGACCCTGTAGAGAGGCTTTCTAAGCAGGAAAGAACGTGTGCATCTCAGGTGAGAAACATGTCATAGGGCATCTGTTTGCTCCAGGAACCCTGAAGAGCTTCAATCCCTTCGTTCAGATGATGGGTGGGAATGAGGTCCATCATCGTTCCTGTTCTGGGCATATTGAATAGGACACGGGCAGCTTGCCAGGCTTGGCCATGCAGGTGGGATAGTCTCGGTAGTAAGTAGACTCTCAGTTCATTCAGTTACTGATAAATCTTATGTCACAAATAATGCTTCCTTAAAGTCTTGCACAGAAAAATGGACAGAAAAAAATGATTTTTTAAAAAAAACAGACATCCTCAAAAAAGCCAACACTGCTTAAAAGATGTTTGTCATGCTATACAAATGCCCACAGGGTGTAAGAGTCTAGTCTATGAGGCTATAATGCACTGACCCCGCGGGTCTTTTTTCTTTCCTGCTCTCTTCATCCTAGCTGCCTCCCTACTTCAAGCCTGATCAGACTGGGAAGCTCACCAGCACTAGGTGATTGGAAGTGTGTGGGAGAGCAGTGGGGGCAGAAATCACATCGCATCCACCGGCAGCGCCCTCGTGATGCTTTGTATTAATTAAACAGTCGGGTTCCCTGGTCTGCACCCAGTCTAAGCCTCTGCGCTCCAGCTGCAGCACTGGGAGCAGGGGGCAGGGGTGGGGTTGCAGCGCGGGACCCCCTGCGATGCCCCGCTTTGGGGCGATCCAAGGGAAGTGTCCAGAGTCTCCCCACCCCCACCTCCCCCTGCCCGCCCCGACCCACCCCCGGTGTGGGATATTGGGACGGGGGGGGAGGAGATGGACAGTGGGGGGGGAGGAAGTCGGGGTAGGGCTAACGCCCAAGGAGCAGGAGCGCCCCAAAGGGCCTGTCCACCCCCGACACAGACAGGCAAACCCAGAAGGGTCTTTAACACTCCTTGCCACGGGAGCAATCCTCCAGCAGGTAGGGGTCGGGAGCCAGCGGACCTGGGACCGCGGAGGGCCGCCGATACGACGCGACCCCCGCTGGGAGGGGTCGCAGGTAGATGAGATGGGCGCGGGATGGGCGGAGAGTCCGGGAGGGGCGAACCAGAGGGTAGGGGGCAGCGCCTGCGGGAGACCTGAAGGACCTGGTGGAGCGAGGCCCTGCCCGACCCCCGGTCCGCACGCGCCGGCCCCCACCCCACGACACGCGACCGGCCCCTCCGCCCCGCCCCGTGGCCCGACACCGCGCCGGCACCGACCCGGACGCGCCTGGCGCGACCCGCCGCCAATCCCGGCTCGCCTTCCCGGGCGCCCCCACGGACACCCCCACCTCGCAGACGGCGGGGACGGGCTCCAGGGACCCTGGCGCGACCGACCCCGCTCCCGGGCCCCCGCGCCGCACGCGGCCTCCAGCCTCCAAAACAGCCTCAGTGAAACTGCACCCACTAGTTTCGGCGGGGAGTAGACCCCCGTGTTACAACTATGCGCTGGTCTCCTGCTTCCAAACCCACCCCCTGGTCACGCCCTGAGTCGTGGTGTTCCGGCAGGAAGGAGACCCCTAAGCTGGAATACTGCGGCCTGAATCAACCTTCCTGAGCATCTAAGCTCCGCCTGCACCTATTGTTACCCTGAGCCTGTGCTAGACTGTGTGGTCAGACCTACCTGATTCTGAAGATCCAGGTAGCTCAGATTCCCGGAAAAGAAAGATGAGGATCAGGTGTCTGCCTTTATCAGCTGCCATAATCCCACCCCCAGCCGACCCACTGTCTGTTCTGATTGACCACATTACAAAAAGTGATTTAAAGTCGCCCCTAAATGCCCCTAGGGTCCCGCCCTTCTGCTGCCCCTTTATCCTTTTAACCTTTCAGATATTTCTGCAGCACCTGAGGCAGGCCCATTTGCCCCCAGAATGTAATCATACCATGGTTCAGAAACACTACATCATTATCATTCCAGCAATGACTGAGAAAGCAAATGGGCCAACAAAGGAGCACCCTGAATCATAAATAGATCAAACATAACAAAAGGAAATTCCATGAACTAACAAAGATGTAGTCATGGGTTTTGTGGGTCTCCTCAGCACACACCCTGGAAAGGTGAGCAGGTGGTTTCAGACTTAAAAATATGCCTAATACCATCTGATGATGGTAAGACACTGCAACAACACACAACGTATCCAAATAAGACACTGCAACAGCACAAACTTATCCAAACCAAAAATGTACCTGATACCAGCTGATTGATAGGCACTACAGCAGCACACACACTTATCCAAATCGACACTGCGACAACACACGAACTTTTCCATAGGACCTCACTGACCCCTGGGGCTGGAGCGATAGCACAGCAGGTAGGGCGTTTGCCTTGCATGCACTGACCTGGGTTCAATCTTTGGCATTCCATATGGTCCCCAGCACTGCCAGGTGTAATTCCTGAGCAAAGAGCCAGGAATAACCCCTGAGCATCACTGGGTGTGACCCAAAAAAGAAAAAAAAAAAAAAACCTGCCTGCACTCTGGCCAAAAGAGGATTCACTCTGCCCTGGGCTGGAATCATCTGATTCCAGCACTGAGTGCCCCTGTCTGCTGCTTCCAACCCACCTCCAGTCCCGCACTGTATTCTGGCAGAAAGGAGCCGGGTCCTCTGAAATAGCTGCCTGAGCCTGAATGTGCAGAGGATCTGAGCTCTGCCTGACAGCATTATGGCTGGGTCTGAGCCTAATGTCTGCCTCCACGTGGCACAATTAGCAGAACAGGGTCTTCAGGAAGAGCTGGGAAAGAAAGAAAAGGGGCAAGGGGGGCTGCCTTTCTCTGCCACTAGACTCCCACCTCCAAACCATCCCATTGTCTATTCCGATTGGCTACAGTTCCAGCTGAGGTTTTTAAAGTCACACCCTATATAACCCTAGGGTCCTGCCCAGCTGCTCCTGCAGAATCAGAGAAGGCAGAGACAGAAGGCTGGAGGCACCAAGAGAAGGTTTGTAAAGAGTGCCTTGCTTTAAGGAACCGGAGAAGCCAAACACCAAACTACACCACTCCTTTGGGCCTCAAGCAGCAAACCGAGTTACCTGGTGCACTCCTGGATGCATCTTCCAGCCCCACCTCCAGTCACACAGTGTCATGGGGTTCGGCAGGAAAAGCCCCTTCCCTAGAAACAGGGTCTGAGGCAGCCCAGAAGCTAGGGCAGTACAAAAGAAACCTGAAACTTCAGCAAGTGAGACAAGAGCCTCAGGAGGCTATTTTACTTTTTTATTCTACTTTTATAAAGAAAAGCAGAAAAGAAAAAAAAGGGGTTGTAATATAATGAAGACAGATGAGCAAGAAACAGTCCATGAGTTTATAGATAAAGCAGATACCCAGGTCTATCACCCTACCCATGTCTATCACCCGTCTACATGCAGGGGACTGGGCACCTCCCCAGATGCATAGGTCTCTCTATCACCCACCTACACGCAGGGATTGGGCACCTGTCCAGATACCCAGGTCTCTCTAACACCCATCTACATGCAGGGGGACTGGCACCTCTGCAGATACCCAGGTCTATCACCCACCTACACGCAGGGGACTGGGTACCTCCCTAGATACCCAGGTCTCTCTATCATTATCTATACACAGGGTACTGCACACCTCCCCAGATTCCCAGGTCTCTCTATCACCCATCTACACACAGGGACTGGGAACCTCCCCAGATAACCAGTTCACTCTATCATCCATCTACACGCAGGGGACGGGGCACCTCCCCAGATACCCATGTCTCTCTATCACCCATCTACACGCAGGGGACTATGTACATACCTAGATACTCAGGTCTCTCTATCACCCATCTATACACAGGAGCCTGGGCACCTCCCCAGATACCCAGGTCTCTCTATCATCCATATACAAGCAGGGGACTGCACACCTCCCCAGAAACCCAGGTCTCTATCACCCATCTACACGCAGGGGACTGGGTCTTTCCCCAGATAACAAGAATGAGAAACAAAACTCTAATGTAATCATAACACTATTCAGAAACTCTACAAAAGACCTTCACGTTTACATATCTATGCCTATTTCACTTTCATAGACTCTGAGACTGGTTCTGGGTTTCGATGTGGTCTTCACACAGCTTTGGAGCCCTGTCTCACATCCTTCAAAGTGCTCCTTTAGCTGGAGAAATTCAGTGACTGCTTGTGTCGACTGGTGGGAAGCCGGGCCCCCATCACCAATGTATGGCACAACTCCTAATAAGTCAGTCTTGGTTCTCCTGAAAATGGTTATTTACCTGGAACCCTTGTGGAACCCCTAGAGATGTTTTCAGATTTTTCATGCACTTTCCTAATAAAAATCACTTTTCCTTACTATTAAGCAGTTTTTCTAATTGTGTGCGCATCCAGGTGAAAGCTGAGGGAAACCGAGGAGGTGCTGCTCAACCTCTTTACAGAACGCTAAGGGCAGCAGAGCAGCAGCTGTGTGCATCCAGGTGAAGCTGAGGGAAACCCAAGCGGTGCTGCTCAACCTCTTTACAGAACGCTAGAGGGCAGCAGAGCAGCAGCTGTGTGCATCCAGGTGAAGCTGAGGGAAACCCAGGAGGTGATTGTCAACCTCCCTGCAGAACGCTAGAGGGCAGCAGAGCAGCAGCTGTGTGCATCCAGGTGAAGCTGAGGGAAACCCAGGAGGTGATTGTCAACCTCCCTGCAGAACGCTAGAGGGCAGCAGAGCAGCAGCTGTGTGCATCCAGGTGAAGAGGAGGGAAACCCAGGAGGTGATTGTCAACCTCTCTGCAGAACGCTAGAGGGCAGCAGAGCAGCAGCTGTGTGCATCCAGGTGAAGAGGGAAACCCAGGCATAGCTGGTCAACCTCTCTACAGAAGGCTAGAGGGCAGCAGAGGAGCAGCTGAGCTCTCAATGCCAGCACAGACAGCTGTGCCTTAGGGGCTCCAGCAAAGGAGGGTTCTGATCTGTTTAATTGTTTTGCTTTGCTGATCTCTGCTGCTTGCTTCTCCTGCTGTGAGCTTCCTTAGGGAAAGTTTTGGATCCAATACACTTATTTGATTTAGTACTAGAAGTGGCTTTTGTTTTGAGGCCATATTCAGTGGTGCTTGGGTGGGCTTGGGGGGTGAGGGTTACTCCTGGCTTGGTGCTGAGGACCAAACAGACTGAGGTTAAACACTTGGGGACAGTCAGCACCTCAGGGCATTGTAAAAACCCAAACAGATAAAGGGCTTTGATCTACCTGTGCTTCCTGCCCTTCTCCCACCACTCCAGCTGTACTACTGACAAGGAAAACTCCCCTTTGGAGAAGGGATCCATTCAAAGAATGTTTCAGAGACTGGTGCTCTGAGAGCCAGCCCATTCCAGCACTGTGTGAACTCCCAGGCAGAAGGGCCATTGTCTCCTGCTAAGATTTGCTGAGGCAAACCCCGGACCCTTAAGTGGGCATCTTATTGGTAGAAGAGAGACTTGAATGGAAGGAAAGGTAGTCTTGGGAAGGGCAATATGGCTCCACCAACAAAAACCTGATTCCAAGAAAGCACTTCCATGTCCTGTGCTCCTTGTCAGGGGCAGATCAGGGTGGGGCTCCATAAAACCAGTCCAGAAAAGAGCAGAATTCAAACTTAAGAAAAGACCAGCAAGTTCCATTGTTGGGAAAAGGTGTTCTGATTTTTTGATTGTTTGTTTTTCGGATCACACCCAGCGATGCTCAAGGGTTATTTCCTGGCTCTTTGCTCAGGAATTACTCCTGGCAGTGCTTGGGGGACCATATGGGATGTCGGGAATTGAACCCAGGTCGGTTGCATGCAAGGCAAATGCCCTAACTGCTGTGCTATTGCTCCACCCTGAGGTGTTCTGATTTTTGTCCTTCATCCAAAGCATAAGATAAGGACAGGTTGGAACCCTCCCTTGGAAAAGTGTATTTAGCTTTGCGGATAAGAAAGAGTGTGTCTTGGCTGGGAAGCAAGAGCAAAACTTTTCATGTGAGAGGTCTTAGTCCCATTGTCAGAACCATGGGACCCATCTTTGTCACAGGTGAGGCAACATGTAAATAAATAAGAAACAGAAAGGTCAGTCTCATATGTATAAAGGACAAAGGGACATGGAGACTCCCACCCATAATGCCTTAGGAATACCAACGTCCTGATAAAGAGAGGGCATTGAAAAAGCAGTTCCAGACAGCTGCTGGATCATCTCAGTGGTTATAATCTGAGAATATTCACTAGTACAATATACCCCGGAGTGCATAATTAGATACTTGTGATACAGGAAACTTGGAAGCAAGTGTGTAATCCTTTGAATATGTGCACCTGGATATACATGATAACCCCTAAATGTATGCATTACAAGCCACAATGTGTAAAAGTAGAGAAGGAGAGGAGGAGGAGGAGGAGGAGGAAAGAGGAGAAGAAAAGGAGGAGGAGGAGAAGGAGAAGGAGAAGAAGGAGGAGAAGGAGAAGGAGAAGGAGAAGGAGGAGGAGGAGGAGGAGAAGGAGCTCCTTCTCTTTCTTTTGCTCTGACCCTGTCTCGATACCCAGAACCCAATATGGTAAACTGAACCCCACCAGGAGTAATCCCTAAGCACAAAGCACTGCCAGGTGTGCCCACACCCAAAATAATGAGCAACTTAAACAATGCATATTACAGCACACTCTAGTAGCTGGAAAAGACTGCCTAATTTAGACCCTGTAAATTTAGACCTAATTTAGGCTTTCTAAGCAGGAAAGAACGTGTGTATCTCAGGTGAGAAACATGTCTTGTGTGTGAAGAGGACTTACCTAGACATGGCACCTCATCTTCAGGCAGTCTGCGAGCTCACTGATCACTTTTTGGCAAGAATGGGAAGTATATGGTCAGTGACATCATGAAATAAGCAGCAAGCTGGTGGGGTGCAATAAAATCTATTAGTGCTGGATTCCAGAGCATGACAGGGGAAACCTATACAACATACATAAAATCTTATCACTTTCCATCATTCATCAATTTGCTGGAGCGGGCACCAGTGCCTGTTGCATGCTAGTGTAGCCCTAGGGCATCTGATCCCTACAGGAACAGGAAGAGCCTCAATCCATTAGTTCAGATGATGGGAATGAGGTTATCATTCCTGTTCTTGGCATATTGAATATGACACGGGTAGTTTACCAGTCTCTGCTGTGCAGGTGGGATACTCTCGGTAGTAAGTAGACTCAGTTCATTCAGTTACTGATGAATCATATGATGTGACATAAAAACTCTGTCACAAATAATGCTTCCTTAAAGTCTTGCACATAAAATGGACAGGAAAAAAAGAATGATTTTTTTAGAAAAACAAGACATCCTCAAAAAGCCAACACTGCTTAAAAAGATGTTTGTCGTGCTATACAAATGCCCACAAGGGTGTACAAGTCTAGTCTATGAGGCTATAACCCGCTGACCCTGCAGGGTCTATTTCTTTCCTGTTCTCTTCATCCTAACTGCCTCCCTACTTCAAGCCTGTTCAGACTGGGACAATCACCAGCACTAGGTGATTAGTGTGTGGATAGCAGTGGGGGCAGAAATCACATCGCATCTATGTGAAGCTCTATGCTTGAAGGCATTGGTATTTAGCTGTAAGATTTTATATTAGGACAATAAAAAGAAACATATCTGAGAGTTTTCAGTAAACAATACATGTAGGGGCATGGAAAATTAAAACAAGCCCTTCTCCTTCCACTGGTGTTCAGAAGTTAATATTTTTTCCCCCAACGCTGTCATCATATAAATATTTTTAAACCTGATGTGGGCAGTTAGAGGGACCTGTTAGTGATGGCTAGGAAAGGCTTGATTTACCCAAACAGCTCATCTCTCATTACTGATGTTCCCTGCGCACGTCAGATCAGACTGGTTATTTCCTTTTGCATTTGTGCCAGGCTTCTATGGCATGAGTCACAGTATAAACACATCATAAGGATGTGCCAGATTGCAGCAGAGTTTTCCTTTCTTCTCTTAATGGTAGATGCAAAATTTTTTAATTTGCAGTCATTCCATAAGGAGTGTGATATTTGGAGTCCCATACTTTTCTCTTTTGCTACTGTAAATTGCATTTCTTTACTAAAAAATGAACTAAATTTGTCATTTAATTCGGACACTCTCCATTTTGAAACAATCTCTTCTGCAGAGCTGTGCTCTTCATTTTGAAAATGAAGGGAGAAATTTTTCCATCAGTGGAGGAAAAGAAAGTTGCCAATACAGACAGCAGTAACATTCTACTGTCAAAAAGGCTCTGTGTATGTATGTATGTATGTGTGTGCATGTATGTGCACGCTCTCTGTGTGTCTATGTTGAGTGTGTATTGTGGGTCCAAAAGTTTATGTGACAAAGGCAGAGTATATGGTTTGTGTAGTGGGTGTGTATTATATGTGTATATATGTTGTATATATATGTGCATGGAGTATTGTGTGCTATACTGCATTTCCATGTAATGAGTATGTGTGTGTTGTGGTGTATATGAAGTGTATTAGTGGTGTGTAGGTTTGTAGTGTATAGTATGTGTGCACATTTGCATGTGATATAAGTTCTACATAGTATGTGTGTATTCGGTATGATGCGTAAGTGACACGAGTGTGTGTTGTGTATGGCAGGGAGCAGAGACACATGACATAAAAGTTTGCTTTAAAAGTGTCTTTGTGGCCAGAGCAATAGTATGACAGGTAATGCATTTGCCTTGCATGTGGTGGATCTGAGTTCAATATCTGGCTTCCCATGTGGTCCCCAAGCACTTCCAGGACTGATTTCTGAATGCTGAGCAAAGAATAACCCCTAAGCATTCTGTTACAAAACAGAAGTGTCTTTGTATGTATGAGACCCTGTCATTAATAGTATTAATGGTGCTTCAAATAAAAAAAATAGAGTACTTGGCATCACTGTATTGAGATTAATTGATAGTCTTTCACATATTTCATCTCTCCAGAAATCATTTGGAATATTTCTTATTTTGTTCTTGGGCCAATAATGGTGATGCTCAGTAGTGACCCCTGGTGGTGCTTGAAGGGCCATCTGTGGTAGCAGGGATTAGAACCAGGTTCAGCAGGGTACAAGGCAAGCACATAAATCTCATGCAATCTCAGTCCTTGGAATGTTGTTTTCCCTAAATCCAATTGTTTGCCTTTTCAGTAGGAAAGTTTAAATATGTTTGATTAGGAACTGGAACAATAGCACAATGGGAACATTTGCCTTTCCTGTGGCTGACCTGGGTTCCATCCTTAGTACCACATATATTCTCCAAAACCCCACCAGGTGTGATCCTAGAGCTCATAGCCAGGAGGTGTGACCCCAAAACCAAAAAAGAAAAGGAAGAAAGAAAGAAAGAGAGAGAGAGAGAGGGAGGGAGGGAGGGAGGGAGGGAGGGAGGGAGGAAGGAAGGAAGGAAGAAAGACAAAGAAGGAAGGAAGGCAGGAAGAGAAGGAAGGAAGGAAGGAAGGAAGACAAAGAAGGAAGGAAGGGAGGGAGAGAAGGAGGGAGGAGAGAGAGAGAGAGAGAGAGAGACCCCAAATACACTATAAACTAGACTGGAGCTCAAGTGATTTCTGTTTTTTTAATTTATTTCTATTAAAACACTGAGACTCGGCTGGAGTGATAGTACAGTGGGTAGGGCCTTTGCCTTGCATGGGTTTGATCCCTGCCATCCCATATGGTCCCCCGAGCACCACCAGGAGTAATTCCTGAGTGCAGAGCCAGGAGTAGTCCCTGAGCATTGCCGAATATGACCCTCCCCCAAAAAAATAACAAAACTATGACTTCCAAATTTACTCATAATTCAGTTTATCAGGCATTCAGTGTTCCAGCACCACCAGTGTTGTGACCTTCCCTCCACCAATGGCCCCAGTTTCCCTTCCAGCCCAACCTGGTTTTTAGGCACATAAAACATTTATCAAGTGATTTCTGTATGACTGTAATACCAGCCTACATTGTGGTTTAATTGAGCAAAGGCATTTGTCCTTAGACTTATACCAGAACTTGAAGAGGACCTGTCTCCTCTGCCTCTGCTGTGGAAATCTGTCTCTCTGACCAGCATCAACTATTTCTTGCTGTTCATAAACTTTTGTGTGGCACTGTGCATCTCACTTGGCAGCTCTCCCCCACTGCCTGTGTTCTGCCATCCCAAGGGAGCCTGTCAGTGTTGAGGCTAAGAATGGGAGCTCTTGAGTCAGACCACCTGCATCCAAGTGTCACTTCCCTCAGCGAGTGTGGACTTGACCTCATGAGTTTCCCTTGGTGTGAGACATGATGCAGGTTCTGATGGCATGGGGCTGATGAGAGGCTGTGTGAGAGAATGAAAGCACTCTGCTTAGCGTGGAGTAAGAGTCCCTTGAGGGTGTATTTCGGTGATGAGTGGGACCTTGTGTGGGGATAGTGAGCTGAAGAGGGGAAGAGAATTAGAAGCAGAGTGCATCATCTAAGACTTGCTGTGAATGGATTCCCGCTGGCATGTCTATACATGTGAGGGCTCGGAGGGAGCTGACAACTCTCCTGTCAGTGCAGCCTGAGTTTTAGAAGGTTAGAAACATATCATGTGAACAGTGTGGGTAGAAGGGACATGGTGCTGACCCAGGCCTGGCCTATTATAGGGCAGATGTGTTCTCCCTCCCATATTGTAACTGGCCCCACCCATCTCTGTTCTGCTCGGGAGGTAAGCCTTCAACTGCGAAGAATTCTACTTGGAGAACACTAAGAAATAAGAAAACATCAACAACTCACAAAAAACCCTGGCATATTACATAAGTCACTCTGACTAACATGCGGTAGTTTGTTACAATTTTCTGATGAAACCCCACAGTTTGCTCCTGCTTCGTCTGGTCCCCTGTAGAGACATGAGTGTCTGAGCAAAGTGTCCATTAGCACATGGGGTGCTGTGGGTCTGGGAATCTGCTCTATTTACCACTCTTGCTTGTCTGTATTGTTTGATGAGGAGAGTCAGTGCGGCCTCTTCTGACCTGCTGAGAGCACGGTGTGGATTGCAGGGGTGTGCAGGGTGGGGGAACCCAAACAGGAACCCATAATCTTGTGCTTGTCTAGCAGCCACTGTGAAAGGCAGTGTGTATGTGTATGGGTATGTGGGGGGGGGGGGGGGGGCTAACCACAAAGAAGCAAGTGAAATGACAGGGCACCTGCCCACTCACATTCCTTGTTGCCCACTGACCTTCTGGCTCACACTGGGCTTGAACTCTGCTGCTGTGTTTCTTTTGACCTGTGACTTTAGGGGATAAAGAGCTCTGGGAACTGCTCTGAGCCCTGTGATTGTCTTCTCAAGGCAAGGGATTCCCTTCTTGCCTCTTTCCTCAATGAATGAGGCCGTACTCAGCTCTGCATCTCATTCATCTCAGCCCCTTCTTCAGACAGCACAGCAGAGTCTTCGTTATGATGGCTTCTGTTCCCTCTGGTTTCTCTGTGTTCTGAGGATTTAACTCTGTCCTTTAGATAATGACAATGCTTCCCTGGCCTTAAGATTTTCCCTTCTCATCAGGATAAAAATCTCACCTAAACACTCATAGAACCAGCGATCCCTCACCTTTCTAATGAGTAACACATTAGCACTGAAAGCACAGCTTACCCTTGAGAATGTTTGGTGTGGCAGTTACGACCCCTCTTAAATCTCAGACCAGGATAGTTTTTCCTTTTATCCCTTTTCCCTGTAAGAATCTAAGTTTCAAAGACTTGTCTGTAGCATCCAACATGATCTTCAGAGATTCAACAAAGAAAAAAATTAAAGATACCTAAAGAGATTCTATGTCACTCTCCGCCTCCCAGAAACTTGGTGGCAATTTGAATTTGACAAAATAGTTTTGAGGAGATTCAGAGAGCCTCCGTAGCTCTTTTGCATCTCCAAATACTTAGAATATGACTAGACACCTAGGAAGCATTCTTAAAACCGCTCATCATTTGATTAATTGAAATGACAAACTGTAAGCATTTTTTCCTTGAATAACCCACCCATTTATTTTTGAAAGTTTATATTTTGAGGATGAGGAGGGAGACATGGTACTGATTTGGGTTAGGGTGATCGGGTTAGGGAATAAAACTTGCTCTGAAAGTCTCCGTTTTACAGGGAAAACACAGACAGCTTTTGGGTAATGCTTTTGAAAGTTGGTGGTTTGCAATAAAAAAAAACTTTTTTGGTGAAGGAAGGTCTTTTTTTATTGAACAACGTTTGTTTAGAAGAGAAAAAATTTCTTTTAGGGGAGAGAAAAAAAGAAGATTATTTACTCAAGAGAATATGGGCTTGAGAGAGCAATTCAAAAAAAGATTTTTTGTTTAAATTGGTATTTTAGATATTTGTTTAAAATGTGATAGATAGGATTAGTGAAAAGTTTTGGCAGTCTCAATGCTTTTCATGTCCTGCTTGGTTAGCCAAAAGATATTTATCTCATGGTTGCCTTGCCAAATGATGAGGGAGAGGGGAAAAGAGGAGAAGGAGGAGAAACTAAAAACAAAAACACAAAACCTCACTTCTCCAGCAGAGAGTTGAAGGTACACGCACAAGTTGAAGTGTGGGTAACCTCCCAGAATGGAAATACATGCTCTTGCTTTTGTTATATTGATTTTATATGGTTTTCCCCAAAGTGCCTTTGCTTGAGGCTTTCTAAGTAGATAAGAGTCTATTGTTAGGCTACTCTCAAGAGCTAGGAACTTTTTTGTGGTCTTTCATATTATTATGGCCCTTGCTCTCCTTGTCTCAGGGGTGCAGTGGTCTTTGGGCTTGTACTGGAGCCATTTAGTGGCCCTTGTTTTTGTCTCTCAAAGCTGGTCCAATCTTCATGCTTTTGGGCTGCTTTAGTTAGGCTAGTGACAGAATAATGCCTTTATCTATTAGATTTATCAGTTTCCAAAAACTCTATTGCCAGGGCAAAGGATTAGTATTTTAAAAGAATCACCGGAGATATAGTATGGGGCTTAAAGTGCTTGCTTTGCATGTGGTCAACTCTGGTTCAATTTCTGGCACCCTCCCTATGTGTTCCCTGAGCAGTGCCAGCAGTGATCTCTTAGCACAAAGCTGGGAACAACTTTTGAACAGCACCAGGTGTGGTCCAATACCTGTCTTTCCAACCCCCTAAGATAAAGCAGGGGGTCAGTGGTTGAGCCTGCCTGTAAGCTGAGTTCAGTGAAGCCATAAGTGTGAGCCCAGGCACTTCTCTGAATACCACCACAGCAGTTTTGCTGTTTGGGTTGTATGATATCTGCGCACTACATTCAAGTGTGTGTGAGCACTGCAACAGGGGAGCAATACAATCAAGGGTGCAGTTCCTGGTGAGTCCTACATCCAAGAATGAGGGACCCAGTCACATAGAACTAAAAACAAAGCAAAGGGGAGAGGACAATAGAAACATAACATGTTTGGGTAAAGAGATAGTACATGCCTTGCATGCAGGCAACCCAGGTTTGATACCCAGCGTCCTATATGGTCCTATATGGTTTGATACCCAGCGTCCTATATGGTCCCCAAGCACCACAGAAGTTTTTGAGTGCAAAGCCAGGAATGACCCCTGACCATTGCTGGGTGTGGTCTCAAAACTGGAACAAAAAAGAAAAAAATATTATTCCTAGTCTGGGACCACCTATGGCTTCTATCACACTTAGAATAAAATCTGAACTCTCCTGAAAGCTCTATGCAATCTTACATGGTACCTCTTTAAATAAACACATCCATAAATAAAGCCACGAAGACCTTCAACTACTTGGACATTTGGGCTATTTTTCCTTTTCCTTTTTGCTTCACTGATGCCAGTTATCAACTCAGGAGATATCTAAGTGTGCTTATAGTGAGAGTAGACCCTACCCTTTTGCTCTTGTTTCTGAATGGTTTAGGAGCCCTTTGTAGATCAGATTCTTGCGCCTCTTTCCTACGTGCCTGAGCAGATAGACAGACTATGCCCACAGTGCATATACAGAAGTCTTTGTGGAGTGGTCAGGTCCTGATTTCTTTTATCATTTGTTAAGGTCTCATTCTAGGAGGATCAAAAGTAAGCTACAAATTACAAGACAAGTTCAGGGCCCAGTAAGAAAGATGTGAGTGCTTGTGGTACATGAAAAGCATGGTGGTGGGTTTGGACAGCCTTCGGGTTAGTAGTTTTATTATATCTTAGGAATTCCAATTGCCATGGGCTCATCAATTAGGACATGGACATGTGCAGGGGAAGAACAGTCCAGAAGGCACAGCAAGCCCATGACAAAAGTTCCAGGATAAAACCAACCCAGTGAACTCTTTGACCTTGACTTCTAGCCTCTACATCTGTGAGGAAGTACTTTCAGAATGACTTTTAACTATAAAAATTTCCTGCTGGTACACAAAAATGCTATTGTTATTTAACTGACAGTGGTTTTCAACCACTGATTCATAGACAGATGCAGCTTTGCAGGTATAGAAGGTTGAAAACCACTGGCTTAAATCACTAGTTGCGGTATTTATTATGACCAGCCCTAGAAAACAAATACAAGGGACTATTTAAATGTCTACAATTAGTGCCCTCTTACAACTACATAAAGGGCCTGGGAGGCAGCCCAAAGGGCTGGAGCACAAGGCCCTGAGTTTAATCTTTAATCCCTAGCTCCACATTGCCCCCCAACCCCTAGAACTCCCACCCCCTGCCCCTCACCCCCCTGCAGCCCCTAGAACTACTGGATGCGGCTCTGGTGATCCCACATTGGTCCCACCAGCGTAACATCACATCACGAGGCCTGAGCACTGAAGCATGAGACTTGCAGTGCAGGCCCCAATGTCACTAGGCGTGAACCCTACTTGGGCTCCCTCATCCCTGGGTAGCCCACAGACAGACAGAAAGACCATATGTAAGTCATATGCATTTAACAGGTACGAAAAAAATAGCAGATAGACAAATAATTTTTAATAGTTTAGTGATAAATGTAGTATTTAAGGGCAAGAAATTAAATTAGTCAAGACCAGACAGGATCATAATTTTCTATTGTTGGAGTTATTATTGATCGGAGGGAGAACATCTGGCTGTAATCAGGGCTTACTCCTGGCTTTGTGCTAAGAAATCACTCCTGGTGGGTTTTGGGGGACCATATATGTGATGATGGGGATTCAATTCCCATCATCACATATCAATACTTCTCTAGTCCCATGTTTTCATTTTTTGGGCCACACCCTGTGATGCTCAGGGGTTACTCCTGGCTCTGTACTCAGAAACAACTCCTGGAGCTACTCAAGGACCTAATGGAATGTCAGGGATAGAACCTAGGTCAACGGCATACAAGTTAAGTGCCCTATACGCTGTACTATCACTCTGGCTCATGTTTTAAATTTTTAATCTTCATTTTATTTACACTTTTAAAATCAAATTTTGACATATCTATTATATTAGATTACCTTAACATTTCATAAGCATAGCTTTACTCTTCCATCTGTGGATGAGACCTTCCATCCACCACAAAAATGCCAGTGCCACATATGTGAACCCCTCTACCCGCTCCTTCCACCCTCTTTATCTTTCACCTCTGGAGACTGACAATTTTTCAGTCTAAGATATTTTTGTTGCGTTTACCAGTTTATTTGCCTGAGCTATTTATAGACTACATGTGAATGAAACCATCTGGTAATTGTCTTTTACTCAGATTTCTTTTGCTTAGCATAATCACCCCAAATTCCATCCATGTTGTCAAGGAAGACACAATTTCATCTTTTTTTAAATAGTTGGGCGATATTTTTAAATAGAGACTTCTCCAGTGGTGCTAGGGTCACCAGGATCACCCCAGTGGCCATGTGGTATCAGAGATCAAACTTGGGGATACTCTTGTGCTATTTTCCAGTATCAAGTTTAAAGTTAATCAATTGCTGAAGAACATTTAGGTTGAGTACATTTTTGAGCTATTATAAATAATACTGCTCAGAACATAGAGATGGGATCATTCTTAAGAATCATTTTTGGTATATTCTTTGGATAATGCCTAGGAGTAGTATTGCTGAATCTTAGGGAATTTCCATTTTACTTTTTTAAAAGAATAGCTATACTATTTTCTAAAGAAATTGCACCAATTTACATCTCCATAGATTTATTTTTTTTGTTTGTTTTTTTTCTTTTTGGGTCACACCGGCGGTGCTCAGGGGTTTCTTCTGGCTTTGCACTCAGGAATCACTCCTGGCAGTGCTCGGGGACCATATGGGATGCCGGGGATCGAACCCAGGGATCAAACCCAGGTCGGCACAGGCCGGCACAGGCCGGCACAGGCCGGCCGCTGCAAGACAAACGCCCTACCCTCTGGGCTATCGCTCCGGCCCCATGTCTCCATAGATTTAGAGTCTATTTATTCTAGGGTTGAAAGCTCTGTCAACGCTCAAGTACTTTCCTCTTTTTTAGCCTCCTTGTATATTTTAAATCTATACTTTCATTAAAAAAGAAACTTTAATTTTGATCAAAGGAGATGTGGTTCTAGCTTTTAGTCTAGACTAAATAAATGTTTATTTTATTACTTTATGGACTTACTACGGGAAGACAGTGATGGACTGTCTACGGGAAGACAGTGATGGACTTACTAAATAATCACTTGATCACTTGAATCCCGTTATTCATTGATTTGCTCGAGTGGGCGCCATTAACATTTCCATTGGACCCTATCACGTGCCAATGTAGCCCAATGGCATCTGGTTGATTCAGGAATATGAAGAGCCTCAAACCGTTCCTTCAGGGTCTTAACAAGGAAGTCTGACCATCTTGTAGGTGGGCGGCCACGTGATCTTTTGACATCCCGTGGGATCCAGTCGGTAACGGCTCTAGTCCAGCGGTTGTCTCCAAATCGCATTACATGTCCAGCCCATCTGATTTTCGATGTCTTGGCAAACGAGACAGCGTCCCGGATTCTGGAATAGCGACGGAGGTCAGAACTCCGGATTCCTTCTCTCACTTGAGTGAGACGTGATATTCCAAGCATAGCTCTTTCGATGCCTCTCTGGGAGACCCGAATAGCATTCTCATCCTGCTTTCGTAGGGCCCAGGTCTCTGAGGCATATGTTAATGCAGGGAGAATGGTGGAGTCGAAGAGATGTGCCCGGAGCCAGAGGTTCTTTGTCCTTTTAGCTATTTCTTCGATGCCTTTGAAGGCATTCCATGCCGCTCTCTTCCTCCTCGCGCAGCTCAGGTTTTAGGTCGTTCATCATGTTGACTTCTCGACCTAGGTACACATAACTGCTGCATTCAGAGATGTTTGTTCCATTGAGAGTGAATGGGGCCTCTGGAACTAGTTCATTTCTCATGAACATAGTCTTCTTCAGATTCAGCTGTAGACCTACCTTTCCACATTCTCGGTCAAAGTCAGCCAGCATTTGTGCCGCTTGGCTAATGTTTGGTGTTATTAGAACAATGTCATCAGCGAAGCGGAGGTGGTGTAGTTGCCGACCATCTATCTTCACTCCCATTCCTTCTCATTCTAATTGTCTCATGATGTTCTCGAGGGTGGCACTGAAGAGTTTTGGTGAGATGGTATCACCCTGTCGAACCCCTTTTGACATCAATGATCACTTCTTTGTAGAATGGTGAGATCCTGGTGGTGAATCTGTAATACAGCTCACGAAGGATCTTGATTATTGGGTTTAAACACCCTGTTTGACTAGGGCTTCGATGACTGCTTCAGTCTCCACAGAATCAAAGGCTTTCTGTAAATCAATGAATGTGAGACAGAGTGGCATCTTGTACTCCCTACAAACCTTAATGAGCTTGGTTACTGTGTGGATATGGTCTATTGTGCTGAATCCTTTCCGGAAACCTGCTTGCTCGCATGGTTGTCCTTCATCTAGTGTTCTGCTAATCCTGTTCAGGATGACTCGTGTAAACAGCTTGTAGATGACAGACAACAGGCCGATGGGGCGATAGTTGCCGATGTCGTGAATGTCTCCCTTCTTGAACAGTAGAACTGTCCTGCTGGTTTTCCATTGGGAGGGCACCTTGCATTCGGACAGGTAGCGTGTGAAGAGCCGAGCTAGTGTATTGATGAGTACTAAACTTATTACTAAATAATAAGTTTAGCTAACTGGAGCTAAGAAACAGAAAGCATTCTTGCTAATAAAAATTTATGGGACTGATAACTTTTACCAAAACCCTCACTTGATCAATTGTGGCAAGGAAAGAACCACCCACCAGAAATATCACACTAACGGTTCTGTATAACAAGAGATCTCTATCGGTCAGAGGCACTGAGAGACTATCACTATCACTATCACTATCTTCCCGTTGATCATCTATTTGCTAGAGCAGGCACCAGCAATATCTCCATATGTCCTGTCTCATGCTAGTAGAACCCAAAGGCATCCGCTTGCTCCAGGAACATAAAGAGCCTCAAACCATTATATTAGGTCATGGGAATGACCTAATATAAATGTTACTGGTATTTGGCATATCAAATATGACACAAGCAGCTTGCCAGGCTTGCCGTGCGGGTGGCATACTCTTGTAGTCACCTCTAAATAGAGCAATTATTGATGAACTGCACAGCCGCTAGCGTGGTGGCAGGCCAGGGCTAGAACCCGCCATTCCTCTCGGGCGCCTCATGAGCGGCTAGGCACAGGGAGAGCAAGTAGCAGCTTTGCCCCATATCTGAGAGTCTCTGGTTCATCATACCTGGGCCGGATTGAAAATAAACTGCTGCAGGGTGGGTGTCGATGATCTGGGCTGTGATAGTCTGGTCTGCTGGGTGGAATTGTGAAGAGAAAGAAGTCCGGATGTTGAAAGTGGCGGCCCCCATGGAGTCGCGGGGTCATCTGGCTTGTTGTGAGGCTCTGCTGGGGTGGCAGCCAGGGCTAGAACTTGCCATGCCTCCCGGGCGCCTCATGAGTGGCTGGGCACAGGGAGAGCAAGTAGCAGCTCTGCCCCATATCTGAGAGTCTCTGGTTCAGCATACCTGGGTCGGATTGAAAATAAACTGCTGCAGGGTGGGTGTCGATGATCCGGGCTGTGATAGTCTGGTCTGCTGGGTGGAGTTGTGACCTCACAACCCCAATAGAGTTAGTATGTAGAAATCCCTAGTGAGACTGTTAATCAAAGCTGCAGGTACCCAGACAAGGCCTAGGATAACAAGTAGGACAAATATATTTATTTGGTCTGGAGGTTCAGGACTCTCATTTCAGTGCTGACAGATTGCACCTAGACCCCAACTTCTTATATTCCCAACATCATACAACAAAACAAGCTAGAGTCAAGGGTCCATAACTTACATTACAAAAGCATTCCCGTGGTTAGTTAAAGGAAGCAGACATTAGCACGAGTCAAGCAGGCAGGGGGTGCTTTCAAGGCTAAGTAAAACAAACAGGAGGAGGTGTTACTGCTGAGCCACAGGTTATAAATTTAAGCTTCCTTGACAAGCCCAAGATGGCACAATCTTATCTGGTTCTGCTTTAGAGAGAAAGAACAAATCCCAGGCAGCTTCCATCTTTGACTAGCTTATAAATGATACTTTAGGCATCTAAATTATTAATGTGATGTTCTTTGTTAAATCGAATAGGAATTTTTTTAGAGGTGAACTTCACTCGGTTGCACCAGATCCTGACTAAGGAGTTAGACTAATTCTTACTCAAGAATGTAGCAGCATAGTAGAGCACATGTATTGCATCTGATCCCAGCCATCACACCCCTAACAGCCCATATTGAGCGGTCTGCAGAGTTAAATTTGTTGCATTTGCCATATAGAAATTCTGAGCCCTGCATTTCTTTCGTCATTGTAACTAATGGTCTCACACCATTCTCTTTTGTTAAGAAAACAGTGATTCTTTTACTGAAGGGGAAAGATTATACACATGGCTTTGGATCTCTGTAGATGGGCTACTACTTTGGTTAGCCAGAAATCAGATCTTTCAGTAAGATGTTTTATGCTAACATGTGGTCACTAACGGAGCACTAATCACTGTCACTGTATCACTGTCTTCCCGTTCATTGTTGATTTGCTCGAGCAGGCACCAGTAATATCTCCATATGACCTGTCTCATGCAAGTAGAGCCCAAGGGCACCTGCTTGCTCCAGGAACATAAAGAGCCTCAAACCATTCCATCAGGTCATGGGAATGAGGTCTATAATTGTTACTGGTATCTGGCATATCAAATAGGACAAGGGTAGCTTGCCAGGCTCTGCCGTGTGGGTAGCACTAATAGCTATTGGAATAAAAAATGGTAAATTCTGGTGTGAGACTAGTATTGGTTCCACACATGAAACCTATTCATTGTTATTCATGTTTAATATAGTTCAGAGAAAAAAGGTATAAAACACCACAGGAGGTGATTGATGAGGTGAATTTGATTCAAGTAAGGGCTTTGATAAAATTACCCCCAAACACTGTAAGAAGCAAAGATGAAACCATGTACAAATTTTGTTTCACAAGAAGTTTTGTGGTCATTTTACAGCAAAGGAATGATGGTCTTTCTGCTGATGAGTTAGCTATATATCACTGGTCTTTTCTGCAATAACTTCAGATTTTTAAAAAAAGTTAACTATGATTCTTTAAAGAGAAGATAGCGTTTTATCCATGAGAAAGAAAATATCTGCATTTAAAAGGAACTTTTGATAAGAATTACATGAATTACAAAGTTTTTCATAATTTGGGTTTAGGCATACAGTGTTCTAAAACTAATCCTTTGACCAGTGTTCACTTTACTCATCAATGTCCCCACCAGCTCTCTGCTTTTCACTTTGGTCATTTTATATTTTTTAGTGAGGTACCTGTATTTAACTTACTGTTAATTAAACTTTTCATGCACACTTCATTCCAACAACAGACCTATCACCAGAGAGCCTGCTTCCATCTTCCACTGTCCCAGAGACCTCTCCCAGCCATGTTAAGGCTTAAAAATAACTGAATTGGAGGGAAGATTGTGGCTCCCCCTCAGGGGAGATACTAAGGTCCCAGGCTCAAGGGACCTCCTGTGGATTGAACCTTAACATTACTTGGGGGTCGGGGGTGACTATGGCAGCAGATACTGGGGCCTAGCTGGGTCCCCTACAGTACTCACTGTCAATTCAGTTATTTTTAAGCCTTAACAGGGCTGGGAGGGGTCTTTCAGGACATTTTCTTTAGATCCTTTCAGCTCAGGGCTTTTCTCTTCAGAACTTCTTTTCTCTGGACTCCTCGACTATGTCCTTATCTATTTCCCTAATTACCTTGTTTCATCTTTTGCTACCATGTCTTGTGTCTCTGAATCCCTATCTAATTTTTTGAGTTCCTCCATGCTGCCCTGCTGCTGGTGGTCCTAATACTCAGCAGCCCTGGAGCTCTGTAGCCTGTAGCTTTGATGCCAGCCCTTGGGCTCAGGCTCCAGGCAGGCCTTGTGGCTCTGGCGCTGGCCCTCGGGCCTAGGTATCAGGAGCAGCTTCTCCTCCCTGGTGCTGACCATCCGGCTCAGGCACAAAAGGCCCCATGGCCTAGGTGCTGGCCAGGTACCAGAGGCCGCTATTGTCTCAGTCTGGAAGCTTCCCCCTCCCCTGCTCTCCTGGGGCCCCTATTTATAGTCTCTGCCTGGTTCAGAACCCTAGCCTCCACTGTCTTAACAGACCTTTGAGAAACTAGTACTGTGCCTTTAAGATCCCACATCCCACACAGCCCCACTCCCAAGTAAGCTCAATTCTGTAGACAAAATCTCTGGCTTCTATGACTTTGACCAGTTGTTGCTCCCTTACTGTTTTTTTTTTTTTTTAATTCAATACATAAGAAATAGTTTCTTCGAAACTGGTTTCAAGGTTTGAATTCAAAACTGGTTTGAATTCTCTGAGCATTTACCTGTCCCTAATGTTCCTTCAAATCTGTATGATAATCTAGCTAGATATCATATCCTTGGTGACATGATCATTTTATTAATTTTTTTGTCTATATCTCTCCATCTTCCAGCTCACAGAGTCTCATTTGATAGATCTGCTGTGAATCTTCTGGGCTTTTCTTTGTGTAAGTTCCTTTTCTAAAATCTCACTGCTCCTGTGCAGGGAGACACTGGGATCCCCAACAATACCAGGAAACGAGTTCCCTTCTACTTCCGAAGCTGGCAGGGAATGGATGAAAACTCAGGTATCTGGTGCAGTTTATAAAGGCTTTACTGGGCCGGAGCGGTAGTACACTGGGTAGGGCATTTGCCTTGCACGAGGCTGACCTAGGTTCAATCCCTAGTATCCCATATGGTCCCCTGAGCACTGCCAGGAGTAATTTCTGAGTGTAGAGTCCGGAGTAACTCCTGAGCATTGCAAAATATGACCCAAAAAAGCAAAAAAAAAAAAAAAAAGGTTATAATATCATAGGTTCTGATATACAATCCAAGAACAGGAACAACCCCGGACTCTGGGTTCCCAGCTGGGCCCCCACCACGTGTAGGCCAAGATGACTGCCACAACGTGGTGAAACCCAACAGAGAATGGAGAGGACGGAGAGGAGAGGCAGAAGCCAAGGGAAGCCAAAATGGCAAAATAGTCTCTTCTTTCTCCTAGCTTATTTTATAGACAGAATCCTGCCAAAATCATCCAGCCCAGCCCATCATGGGCTGGTCTATCTAGAGATGAAGCCGGTCAATTGACCCTTTTGAAGTGTAGCTCTTCAGGTGGGCCTTTATGGCTCAAGCTTCACAAAAGCTTGTGCTGATTTCCTGAGGCAAAATCTCCCCTAGCAGATGAGGAGAGGCAAATCTCCCTAGCAGAGAGAGGAGGGGCTGCACCTCTGAAACAGAAAGCAGTTAAGAATGTAATTTGTAGGAAATGGCATTAATACTTTTTACTACGAATATATAGCTAGCAGATCTGCATCTCTGAATCAGAAGGCAGTTCAGAATGTAATTTGTAGGAAATGGTAAAATACATTTTACCACGAATATATAACTAGCAGATCCCAGACTCTGGATCCCACTAAGATCCAAAACCAATCAGAATAATTCACTTTCGCATTACCTTTAGAATCAGAGACATGTCAGTTTGCCCAGAGGTACACTGGCATATCCCTGAACTAGATTACATTATGGTTGATCCAAGGTGGCCAAGCACTCTTGGGATATCTACAATATGTCCCACACGGGACCCGTGGGAACAGAATATTAATCTGGGGCAAGCGAGATTCATGATAAAAAATATTTGTGCCATATAAAATTATGAAATAAGTCCAATTCTGCCCGAACTCCCATGTGTCTGCTCTGGAGATTCCCCAAAGGCAGAGACTAGTTCTTCACAAAAGCTAAGTATAGCTGGAGGCTAAGGTTCAGCAGGGCATGTCACCCAACACCCCTGCATTTGGCTTTTGTCATTCTGAGTACAGTGTGTCTTGGAGTTTTTATAGCTGAATCTATTTTCTCTGGGACCTTGCAGGTCTCTTGGATCTGAGTGCCTTCCTTTCTCAACTTTGAAAAATTCTTATCTGAATCCTTTAACTATTAGTTCTTCATTGAATTCATCTTCCTATTCCTCAGGGACCCCTAGGATTTCTATAATTGTTCCTCTTGAACTTGAAAGAGAGCAGCTACCCCCTTTCCCAACCAGGGCAGTTACCTGGAACTCATGGAAAGTTACCAATTTAGGGTCTGAGTGACCTTTTCATCTTGAAGTAACCTTTTCATCCTGCTATCTACAAAACGCCCAGAACAAATTCCTGTTAGAGGTTATGAGACCCCCGCCAAGAACCTGCTATCTGGTCTGAATTGCCTGAATTGCATTCCTGCACGTACACATAGCCGTTGCTGACCCATAATCCCACACGTGTGTCTAGCCGCACCAAATATAGAAAGTATTAAGTTCGATCTGATTGTTAGGTAATGGTTACTTGGTACAAAGTGATTGGCTGCCTGCACGCAGACCTTGATGTAATATTTCAAATCTATTGGATGGTTATGCGGGTTTACCAGCAGGAATTATCTCTTAAAAGATCCTCCCTGGAAGGGCTCAGGGCTCTTATCCGCTGACTGCTTGTGGTCATGGTATGAGCCCGGTATATTCGAATATTAATAAAAACCCTTGCTTTTGCATAGGACCTGGTCTCTCAGAGTTTTCCTTGATAGGTGCGGTGTTCTGAAGTTCCCAGTCAGTCACCCCATTGGGTGGCCAACTCTTTCATTTGGGGGCTTGTCCTGGATCAGGAGTTGAGGACCCCACCTAGCCAGGATCTCCCTGACAAGACCATCCTGGTTAAGTTTGGCGCCTTTTCCACCGCGATCGCTAGATTAGTGTGCTGGCCGGCTCAGGCACTCTCGAGGTGACTGTTGGATCGAGTTGGTGGGCCGTGTGTGTCTAGATGCCATTCTCCCAGACTGTGATGAACATACGTGTTCCAGGGACCACAGGTCACAACCCTGGGGGACGCCCCAGTGGTGGTGGAGATCCGGGGACGCCTGGAGGGACTCCGTCTGGTTGAAGGAGACACGAACGCCTCCTTCCTTCTTCCAAGTCGAGAGTGAGAGAAGTCTGGGTTCGAGTCCCGGCCTCAGGGTGAGTCCTGAGAAGACCTAGGTTTGTAACCCAGAAACAGCAGTTTGGCACCCAACACCAAGGATTCTCTTGAGCTCGTCATGGCAGTCTAAGTAAACGCTGTTTAGACAATAGAAAATTCCAAATCCGGATTGTGAGAGTGGTGAGTGTGGGGTGAGTCTGAGTGAAAGGAGGACTGGTCTGCATGATTGAAGAGAGTGTGAAACTGTGTGAAATAATCTCTATCCTATTTGTAATTGTGACCTGTGTATGTTTGGTTATTGACATCATGCACCGCAAGGAATTACATTTCTCTCCCCCTTCCCACCTCACATAAGCTACCAGTGAGGCCCACCTACATAATTTTGGCTACTGCAGCAGAACATTGCAGTGGCAGTGAGGAGTTCCATCAGAAGGAGGTAATCAGTGAAAATCTGCAGAGAAGGTATGCTCCCTCGGAAATCTCTAGGGGGAACAGGGAGGAATGTTATAACCTCTGTGTGAGTGTGTGTATGTATGAGCACCCTGATAGGTCCTCCTATCAGGTATGAGTCTGTGGCTCCACGACTGTCACTCTTAAGGTCCCACAAAGGTTACGGAGCCCGAGTGGGCTGTCTGCCAGGAACAACATATGGTCTATGGTGGCGCTGACCTAGTGGTCAGCAGCAAGTCACACCTGCTGAGTCCACTATGGCTAAGTTCTTCACCGGCTAGAAAAGCAACTGAATGGTCTCTGTAAAGCGGCATCCCTCCTTTGTCTGTCTCGTATCACCTATCATTATGTGAGGAACGGGAGGAAATTCACTACTGAAAGATTCTAAGAGACCAAATTTCAGGTAGCATTCCTTTTTCCTCTCTCCCCTTACTAGCAAGAGAACTGGCTAGAGTACACCTGGAGGTCAATTAGAGAGCTAAGCAGCTTTTTAGCCCCAGGCAAAAGAAAAAAAAAGGGTAAAAAGACTAGGAAGGAAAACCTCCCACCGAGACAGAAAGGCAGAATCTAGTGGGAGATGCAGCAAACGTCAGTAAGGCCACAGAAGGTAGCAAGCAAGCAAGACAGAACTTTTCTTCTCCCGATCTCTTGGAAGCCCATGGCAGGTTAGGTCCAGCTCCACACACAGGTTGTAGTCATGGTGGATGCCCGGGGAGGGCCCTAGGGACACCTGTAGTAATGCAGAGATCACTGATCAAGACGTCCACAGCATGATAATTCTCTGAATTAGTGGCCAGCATGTGAGGGGTTAGAGTCCCCTCTGGAGTGGCCAGTATGGGAGAGGTTAGAGTCCCCCTTGGGTTGCTTGTTAAAACACTGAACCTCCAACTAGGTGGCCTAAGCAAAAGTGTCTTAAAGATCTTTGTAATAACAAGTGGCCTGAGTATACATCTAACATCCAGGCCTTCGTGGTATTGTACCAGGCTTTGCAAGAAAAAGGAAAATGTCCGATTTGCTGTATGTGTGTCTTGGAAGTAAAGGAACCAGAGCAGGACCCCACACCAACTGCACAGGCAGGAACCTAAGGCTTAGGTCTTGCCTCCAACCCCGCTGCCACCTGTGGAGCTTGCAAAAGGCTTCCCAGGAGCGAGGGCTACTGCTGTTAACAAGCCCTCCCTCCAGGGATCACCTCTGGCAGCTCAGGTTTCACCTCATAGATCTAGGCTTCCTAGAGGAGAACAGCTCAGCAAAAAGTTACTTGCAGGGAAGCCCACTACGCCCACAGTTGTCTAATGCAACTCAGGAGTGTGTGTAGTTCTCCCCTAGAAGGGGGCTAGTGAAGCAGGGTGTATTAAAAAAAAAGTAACAGATTGGAAAAAGCTCAGGCATCTCTCCCCAAAAAATCTGGCCCAGCAGGGTGTACTCAGAGCTGAGCCTCTTATCATTCCATACCTGCTAGACCCACCCAAGAGTTTTCCCTAAGGGAAGTGGTAAGGGAGAAGCTGGCAGAGTGAAGGTCCACTTACCCTTTTCAATGAGCTTCACTGAGGCAAGCAGCAGCTAGGGACAGAGGAATTTCCAGCTCTAACCTTTGCTTTTTGAGTTCACATGGAATGACAAATAATTTTGTCCAATTGTTTAAAGCTGAATATAGTAGCATTAAGTTTACAACTTAATTCGCCATAATCTAGGTGGCCAGTTTTCTCAACAAAGGCACTTTCTTGACCCAAGCTTCATATAAAAAAAAATAGGCAGGGGACAGAGGATGGTGCAGGCTGAAAAATGCAGGGCGAGGTCCAAACCTGTGGAGCAGGGCTATTTGCCCTGGGGGGCTGCCCTTCCTTTCTCAATCTATCAGTTTCCTCTACCCTTCCAAAAGGGTCAGATCATAACTAAAGATCGATCGATCAACTGTATGTGTGTGTGTGTGTGCTCTGGCGTGTGTATCGTGGCCACCAATTGTTTGCAGTTAACTTATCTGTGTAAAACATTGGAGTGTTAAATAAAACCAAATTGGAATAAAAACAAATTGTTAAGCCAGGGATAGGCAATGTGTTCTAAACTGAGTGTTGAGCATAAGGAGAAATTGACATGTTCAATCTAAATCTTATGGTAAAAGGTTAAAAGGTCTAATTGTAAAACCCTTTTAAGTGTTCCTGATCCCTGAAATCCTTTCAGCTCCAGAACTTGTGCTGTTTAGAGAGGGTGGAGCTAGAGCCAGAGTCAGCAAAGAGATAAGAACTTTGTGAGATAGTGCAGAGCTTTACCTCATTAGTCTAGGTTAAATTCTAATGAGAAATTAGGCCGTTTTTGGAAATAGCAAAGGTATAAGGACTATTGCAATTAAGTCGAGGAAGACCTTATCTTCCGTGAAGAATTGGTAGCTCAAATGTTTTCTTATGATGTTGTGTTAAAAGGTATTTCGGCAATGGACTATTACCTCAGACCTCAGCCCACTAGTCTGAAGCCACAGCGTTGTGCCTCGGTAAAAGTTTTAAATATATCAGACTTTCCAGGTGGAATCCCAGAGTAGCCTCAGGGCTGAAGCTAGGAATGTTCCTTTAAATTTAGTGGCTTCTAAACATGTAAAATTAAAAGAATTGTGGGAAGTAAATGACAGCAATCAGTTTTTTCTTTTTCAGACTTTGTTTTTAATCTGCCCGGTATGTGCTAATATTGAGATAGTCTTAATACATGTGAGCTTTGTCAACAGGTATCAACCTAGTCTTTGCCTTGAAAATCTTAGTTATTACAAGTGTGAAATCTTTACTGTTACTTGGTAGCAATCTTTTGAGTATTTTAACTTTGCATTGTTTGTGTTTCTAAAAACTGGAATTTTAAGGATAAAATTTTAAATGTTTTCTGGATAATTTCTAATATGAAGTGAACCTTTGCCAAGCGTAAATTTAAAAGAATTTTAATTGTGAGCGTCTCAGCCTCTTGAATATGTATTATGGAACTGATTTAATGCTTTAAAGTAGTTTTGCTATGCTAAATGAGATAATAATTAGCAACCTGTTTCCAAATTTGGGAGATTAATCTGTATTGAGCTCAGTAAAATAAGAAAGTTAAACTGGTAGGGTCTGACAATAAGTAATCTAGGTAATATATTTTAAGTAATAAAAATAATGGGTGGAGATATAAGTGAAAGGAAAGGAATCCTGTTAAAGTGAAGCGGTTTTGGAATAAAATGAAGGAAAATTACAGGACAGGATGAGTGTAAAGGAATTTGTAGAAAGTCTGATAATGTTGAGTAAAAAAAACTATGGAACTCTTTTCTGAAGCAGTGTTCCAGTACCTTTTTGGTGAAATCTATGGAAAAAAATATTAAACAGATGATACGGACTCCTGTTATAGTGCTCCTATAATTGGGAATTAAGGTTTTGACATGGGATTAAATTAATTATACCTGATATTAAACTCTATGTTCTATTTATACAGATCTTTATGCTTCTTTTGACTAGGTCTAACAGCAAATTGGTAAATTACACTTCGTTGTGAGTAAAAGTGAAATATATGCTTTTCTCTCTTTACACCTTCAGTACGTCTTTTAATGTTTCATGGTACTGTGTTGTTTTGCATAAACTCAGACAGAAATATTTCCTTTCTGTAATAGGGCCTAGCCCTCATGCAGACAGGAAAGCCAGTATGGGACCCCAAGGCCCACTTCCAAGGAAAACAGGAGTCAAAGGGATTGGTCTAAGTGACAGGAGCAGGTAGTTACAAACCTCAGGGAGTCCCTAAAAGCAGGCCAGCTCAAGGATCATCTCTGCTGTGAAGAACGAGGAATCTGCCAATCTGTGATGACTGACAACTGCCTGGGCCATGCAACAAGGAAGGTTGCTGCAGTAGAAAACAGCTTCAGTCCCAAAAAGGGATGTGGTCACTCTCTGCTCCACCTAGAAAAAGAGGCTCGAGGTCACCTGTAGCTCATCATGGAACCTGATCTTCCTGTTATGGCCAAGCCTGGGGTAGCCCTGATGTACAGGTAAAGACATTTTTTCCTGCTCAGCCTTATCCAATCCTCAGGACTTCTTGGTAGTAACAGGGTACCCTTAAGTGGAGAGTTCTCCAGTCTTGCTCTGTTTATGTAAAAGAACCAGTCAGGTTTATTAAGTCATTTGACAAATTTAAAGTAAAGGTGGAGAGAAAACCATATTTCTATCACTTGATCACTTGATCACTTGAATCCCGTTATTCATCGATTTGCTCGAGCGGGCGCCAGTAACATTTCCATTGGACCCTATCACGTGCCAATGTAGCCCAATGGCATCTGGTTGATTCAGGAATATGAAGAGCCTCAAACCGTTCCTTCAGGGTCTTAACAAGGAAGTCTGACCATCTTGTAGGTGGGCGGCCACGTGATCTTTTGACATCCCGTGGGATCCAGTCGGTAACGGCTCTAGTCCAGCGGTTGTCTCCAAATCGCATTACATGTCCAGCCCATCTGATTTTCAATGCCTTGGCAAACGAGACAGCGTCCCTGATTCTGGAACAGCGACGGAGGTCAGAACTCCGGATTCCTTCTCTCACTTGAGTGAGACGTGATATTCCAAGCATAGCTCTTTCGATGCCTCTCTGGGAGACCCGAATAGCATTCTCATCCTGCTTTCGTAGGGCCCAGGTCTCTGAGGCGTATGTTAATGCAGGGAGAACCGTGGAGTCGAAGAGATGTGCCCGGAGCCGGAGGTTCTTTGTCCTTTTAGCTATTTCTTCGATGCCTTTGAAGGCATTCCATGCCGCTCTCTTCCTCCTGCGCAGCTCAGGTTTTAGGTCGTTCATCATGTTGACTTCTCGACCTAGGTACACATAACTGCTGCATTCAGAGATGTTTGTTCCATTGAGAGTGAATGGGGCCTCTGGAACTAGTTCATTTCTCATGAACATAGTTTTCTTCAGATTCAGCTGTAGACCTACCTTTCCACATTCTCGGTGAAAGTCAGCCAGCATTTGTGCCGCTTGGCTAATGTTTGGTGTTATTAGAACGATGTCATCAGCGAAGCGGAGGTGGTGTAGTTGCCGACCATCTATCTTCACTCCCATTCCTTCCCATTCTAATTGTCTCATGATGTTCTCGAGGGTGGCACTGAAGAGTTTTGGTGAGATGGTATCACCCTGTCGAACCCCTCTTTTGACATCAATGATCACTTCTTTGTAGAATGGTGAGATCCTGGTGGTGAATCCGTAATACAGCTCACGAAGGATCTTGATGTATTGGGTTTGAACACCCTGTTTGACTAGGGCTTCGATGACTGCTTCAGTCTCCACAGAATCAAAGGCTTTCTGTAAATCAATGAACGTGAGACAGAGTGGCATCTTGTACTCCCTACAAACCTCAATGAGCTTGGTTACTGTGTGGATATGGTCGATTGTGCTGAATCCTTTCCGAAACCTGCTTGCTCGCATGGTTGTCCTTCATCTAGTGTTCTGCTAATCCTGTTCAGGATGACTTGTGTAAACAGCTTGTAGATGACAGACAACAGGCAGATGGGGCGATAGTTGCCGATGTCATGAATGTCTCCCTTCTTGAATAGTAGAACTGTCCTGCTGGTTTTCCATTGGGAGGGTACCTTGCATTCGGACAGGTAGCGTGTGTAGAGCCGAGCTAGTGTATTGATGAGTACCGACGGCAGATTCTTCAGATGTTCGGGTCTGACTTTGTCTGGGCCTGGTGCTGTTCCCTTCTTTACCGATGAGATGGCATGTCGGATTTCAGAAGGGAGAAGGTTGGACACAGGTACACTCGGCAGAGGAGAAACCAGCTTTCCCGTTGAACCCCCTGCACTCCATGGACCACGAGAGCAACTTCCGACCGAGTCCACCATCCCGATGGAGCCTCGGAGGAGCCCAGAGAAACCCCCACACCTTGCTGGCAGCGATCTGTGTCACAATCCACACTCTGCAGCTGGTAAGATCTCCCCACAGCATATTAATCCAGTCTCCAGCCCACAGATTAATCCAGTCTCCAGCCCAGCTTGTCAGAAACCCAGCCTACAAGGACCCGCCCCTGCAGAGACCCGCCCCTTCAGAGGAGAGTATTTCAAACCCATATTTCTATAACTTTTGTAAAGATCAGATTCTAGCTCTACAAAAGGCAATTGAATAAATGTATCTAAATAGGCTTGATTTAAAGGTAACCCCTTGGCTAATCCAGGTAGACCAGGAACATCAGCTAAAAGGCAGACACGCTCTTAAATTTGCTAATAGGCCAAGGGTTTTCAAGTTAATATCCAAATTGGTTGGATGTTTATTCTTAGTTCTATGAGTGCACAGTCATTTGGAAATTCTAAGATTCATAAGGATTTTAAAAAGTTTTTCATTCTTGAGCCATCATGGTACCAATACCTCATCCAGTAACATTAGAGAATAACAATTATCCATGGGAAGGGACAAAACAGGGCAGTTTAGAGTAACTCAGAACTGTGTTTTATGTGTCATAAATCTTAAGGATCGACAATTTGACTTTGTGCAAATGTTCAGATGATCAGCGTATAGTCATCTATTGGTTCTAACACATTCAGTGAGAGGGGCAAGGCTTTTCTATGTTGTACAAAAAGCCAGAGAGGTGGCTTGGTGTTTCTATGAGAAAAATCTGGACACAAAATGTTTGCTTCAATTTTGTGTTACCTTAACACTGTGTTTTCTAAAACAGCAAAGTATTCTGCCCTCACTAGGGCAAAGAGGGACTTTTTATTCCTCCAGGTCCTAATCATTTCTTAGTAATGTTCTTAGCCTAATTGATCTGATCTTTTCTTGCAGATAATAATAACTTCAGAAAATCTGATCCATTCATTACATGGCACCCATTTGGAGATTTCACCCCTTGCACAGGCAAGGTCTACAGTCCCTTTGTCAGCATGAAGCAGCTCCAGAAGATGGATCTTCACCCATTTTCCCTTAAAAATATAAGGCGGTGAAATCTCTTGAAAGGAATATGATGTGGATAGATTGGCAGGAAAGGGCTTCTTGGCAGTGAAGCAACCTAGTCTAGGAAGAGTGCTGCTTCTACGCAGACCACTCTGGGGTAGTGAAGGAACCCATGGCACGGTTAAGAAAAAAGACTGAATACGGAGAGGGTGGTTTGAGTCTTGGTTTATGCAGTCCCCCTGGCTAACTACCTTGCTTTCAGCCCTAGCCGGGCCACTCAGATTTTGACAATTGGGCCTTGCCTTCTTAATATGCTACTTGCATTAATCAGAGACCGGGTGGGTGAAGTCAAGTTGTTAGTACTCAGGCAGCAATATCAGGCCCTATGGAGTGAAGGTCTCTAATGGTCTCTAGGATTAGTAGACCCTCCTAAAGAAAAGGGGGAACGAAAAGAGCAGCTGCCCCATTTCCCAACCAGGGCAGGCCTACTCATGGAAAGTTACCAATTTAGGGCCTGAGTGACCTTTTCATCTTGAAGTAACCTTTTCATCCTGCTATCTACAAAAGGTCCAGAACAAATTCCTGTTAGAGGTTATGAGACCCCCGCCCAGAACCTGCTATCTGGCCTGAATTGCCTGAATTGCATTCCTGCACGTACACATAGCCGTTGCTGACCCATAATCCCACATGTGTGTCTAGCCGCACCAAATATAGAAAGAAGTATTAAGGTCGATCTGATTGGTAGGTGATGGTTACTTGGTACAAACTGATTGGCTGCCTGCACGCAGACCTTGATGTAATATTTCAAATCTATTGGATGGTTATGCACGGGCTTTTCTGTAGTGGTGGGAATTATCTCTTAAAAGATCCTCCCTGGAAGGGCTCAGGGCTCTTATCCGCTGACTGCTTGTGGTCATGCTATGAGCCTGGGTATACTCGAATATCAATAAAAACCCTTGCTTTTGCATAGGACCTGGTCTCTCAGAGTTTTCCTTGATAGGTGCGGCGTTCTGAAGCTCCCAGTCACCCCATCAGGTGGCCAACTCTTTCAAACTCATCCCATAGTGTTGTTTCTTTTCAGACTTTTCCCCACTGTTGGGGAGCTGCTGGAGCAGTTTTAAAAGGCTTTACTATCACAGGTTCTGATATACAATCCAAGAACAGGAAAAACTCTGGTATCTGGGTTCCCCGAGGGCCCAGCCAAGTGTAGGCCAAGATGGCTGCCACCACATGTTGTAGCCCAACAGAGAACGGAGAGGACAGAGAGAGGAAAATGCCCAGGGAAGCCAAAATGGCAAAAAAGCACCCTTCTTCTTATCCTAGCTTCTTTTATGGACTAAAACCCACCAAAATCTTCCAGCCCAGCTCATTATGGTTGGGCTATCTAGAGATGTAGCCAGGTAAATGACCCTTTTGAAATGTAGATCTTTAGGTGAGCCTTTGGCTCAAGCTTCAGAAAAGCCAGAGCTAATTTCCAGAGGCAAATCTCCCTAGCAGAGAGAGGAGGGCTGCATCTCTGAAACAGAAAGCAGTTCAGGAATGTAATTTGTAGGCAATGGCATTAATACTTTTTACTATGAATATATAGCTAGCAGATCCCAGACTCTGGATCTCACTAAGGTGCAAAATCCATCAGAACAATTCACTTTGGTATTACCTTTAGAGTCAGAGACACAGTAGTTTGCTCAGAGGTGCACTGGCATGTCTCTGAACTAGAAGAATTGATTACATTATGGTTGATCCAACATGGCAAGTACTCTTGATATATCTACATGTATGTCCCATTCAGGGACCTGTGGGAATGGAATATTGATCTGGGACAAGTGAGATTCATGATAAAAATAATTATACCACTATAAACTTATGAAATCAGTCCAATTCTGCCCAAACTCCCATTGTGTCTGCTCTGGGGATTCCCCAAAGGCAGGGACCAGCTCTCCAAATAAGCTAAGTGTGGCTGGAGGCTAAGGTTCAGTAGGACTGTCACCCAACACCCGATCATCTACTGTTTTCTAGAGTTTTCCTCCATCTCAACTTGGAGCTCCAAGTTGAGCTTGATTCTTTTCCCAGATGCTGAAAAGAGCTTGATTCTTTTCCCTCTGCTGTTATTCTGTTGCTCTGAGCTTCTTTTGAGTTTTTTTTTTCTGTCATCTATCTCCTCAGAGCTCCACTCAGCAGAAGAGCAGGTCACAGCCAGGCTCATGTAGCAGCAAAGCGGATCATCAATAAATACTTGAGTTTTTAGGTGAGTACAGGGAGAATCTCACCCGCATGGCAGAGCCTGGCAAGCTACCTGTGTCATATTTGACATGCCAAATACCAGTGACAATTATAGACCTCATTCCCATGACTTGATGGAATGGTTTGAGGCTCTTTATGTTCCTTGAGCGAGCAGATGCCCTTGGGCTATCTCCCATGTGACAGCACCTATTGAGATGTTACTGGTGCCTGCTTGAGAAAATCCATGATCTACGGGAAGACAGTGATCCAGTGATATCACACTCGTCATCTCTGTCACTTCTGATTGTAGTTTTCTCATTTCGGCTCTCATATTGTCTTGTGTTTTGCTGACCATGTCATCATTTCTTTAAGCTCATTAAACATTCTCACCATGATGTCACAAAAAATTATTCGCTGAGGATTTACAGAAGATGATTGGTGCTAGCTGAGTCTCCTATGGTGTTAGTTGTTTTTGCTCATTGAATTTGGTGGGCTTTTAAAGATAAGCAAAGCCTGCTCATTTTTGTTATGCTTCTGCTGTGCTGAGGATGAATTTTTGTATATTTAGGCCCTCTGGGAGTCTCTGAGGACTTACACCTAGAGTTACTCTTTCCTTATTCTGCTCATCTTCACCTGTGAGCAGAGTAAAATTTGATGAGTAGAGCTTCCAGTAGAAATTAATCTCACCTAAAGGATGGGGGAACAAGCAGAGGTTGGGAGATGTGGAGCTGGGCCAATTGATATGCCAGTCTTTGTCTACTGATCCTTGATTTCACTTCTTTCTCTTTTTCTTTCTTTCTTCCTTCCTTCCTTCCTTCCTTCCTTCCTTCCTTCCTTCCTTCCTTCCTTCCTTCCTTCCTTCCTTCCTTTTCCTTTCTTTCTTTCTTTCTTTCTTTCTTTCTTTCTTTCTTTCTTTCTTTCTTTCTTTCTTTCTTTCTTTCTTTCTTTCTTTCTTTCTTTCTTTCTTTCTTTCTTTCTTTCTTTCTTTCTTTCTTTCTTTCTTTCTTTCTTTCTTTCTTTCTTACTTTTCCTTTATTCCTTTCTTTTCCCTTCCTTCCTTCCTTTCTTCCTTCCCTTCTTCCTTCCTTCCTTCCTTCCTTCCTTCCTTCCTTCCTTTCTTTCCCTTCCTTCCTTCCTTCCTTCTCCTTTCTTTCTTTCTTTCTTTCTTTCTTTCTTTCTTTCTTTCTTTCTTTCTTTCTTTCTTTCTTTCTTTCTTTTTCTCTTTCTTTCTTTCTTTCTTTCTTTCTTTCTTTCTTTCTTTCTTTCTTTCTTTCTTCTTTCTTTCTTTCTTCTTTCTTACTTTTCCTTTCTTTCCTTTCCTTTCTTCCTTTCTTTCCCTTCCTTCCTTCCTTCATTTCTTCCTTCTCTCCTTCCTTCCTTCCTTCCTTCCTTCCTTCCTTCCTTCCTTCCTTCCTTCCTTCCTTCCTTCCTTCCTTTCTTTCTTTCTTTCTTTCTTTCTTTCTTTCTTCCTTTCTTCCTTTCTTACTTTTCCTTTCTTTTCCTTCCTTCCTTCCTTTCCCTTCTTTCCTTCCTTCCTTCCTTCCTTCCTTCCTTCCTTCCTTCCTTCCTTCCTTCCTTCCTTCCTTCCTTCCTTCCTTCCTTCCTTCCTTCCTTCCTTCCTTCCTTCCTTCCTTCCTTTCTTTCTTTTTCTTTCCTTTCTTGGTCACACTGGGCAATGCTCAGGGGTTACTCCTGGCTCTTTGCTCAGGAATTACTCCTGGCGGTGCTCGGGGAACCATATCGGATGCCGGGGATCAAACCGGGTCAGCCATGTGCAAGGCAAACACCCTACCTGCTGAGCTATCGCTCCAGCACTCCTTTTCTTTCCTTTCAAAAACAAAACATTTCCTCATTATAAGGGAGAGTACAAAATTCATGTTCACTCTACAAATTAGGAGATTATGAAGAAGTGGTAAACCAACAAGTCACAATCATCTACAATATTAGTCAAAACTGTAAATTTCTTCATTTTTTTTATCATTGCAAATATGCTGTCTCTTCATAGCTGTATTGTTCCTCTTATCTTTTTTATGAAGTAGCCTATACCAAATCCAAGCAAAAGTTCTTACACTATTATTACTGCATGCAGGCAAATATATACATGCACACACGCACATACACATCAGAGAGAATGCCTGGCATCTGATTCATATCAAGCTACATTTTTATCTCCTTTTGTCAATTACTTTATTCTTATCTCTTCAGCCCTCCTTGCAAACCTCTGTTGATTTGAATTCTGGTTGATGAAAGAAATTATTATATGGTGTCTAATTCGTAAGTTTAAATAGAGTAGCAGGTAACATTCTGAAGCACATATGAGGGAGGTCTCTTCTTCAATTACCTATTCTACTTCCAGTAGAATCTGGATCCCAGGTCTTTACCCTCCTTGGCCTTAGCTTCCTTGCTTATTCCTGAGAGCTCACAGACTCTATCAATTGCTAGGAAACAAGGTCTGAGAACCAAGAGTTTCCCATTATTCTGTTGTAAAATTACAATGAGGAGATTTGATAAAAGAAAATACATTTTTAGTCTAGGATGTTCTGTTCTTTAGCTATAATTGCTGTTTTCCTTTTAACTCTAGAAGTAATTTTGCCAAATGAAAGAAACTTCAGTATTCACATGTGTATTGTCATTTCATTTAAAAATGCTCCTTTCAATGAGTGATTTAGAAATGATTTCTGCATTATTAAAGGTGATTTTCTTTTTCGCAGGCTAGTTTGATATAAATGTGAAAAACAGTGCATTTATTTCACAAAATGTGGTATACCTGGTTACAGCAAATATAGAGAATACCATGAAATAACCCGTTTAAAATAATTTTATAATAAAAAGTATTAAATCAGATTTTTGGATATTACTGTATATTGGCTAAAAGTTGTATACATGCTCTTTGTAGTTTAATATCACTGAGTGTAGCATAATAGAGTAAGGATTAAGTGGTATTTGGGAGGAATTTAGTTTAGATATTAAAAGCTTTGAAACATTCAAGAGAAGTCATAGTAGATGGCCAGAAAGAAGAAAAGCCTTTTCTTGGGATTGATAGTAATCAGACAATCTGTCTTCTCCCATTATCATCCATAGAATCAACACCACAAATCAGGAATGGCCCATTCTAATTAGTCACATGCCTGCAGGAGACTATGAATTTTGGTTCTGAGTATTTTAATTAGAATGAAAGATGCTGTTGTAAGATTAGTAGAAAATAAGCATGGTTTCATGAGTTACATTTTTTTTTGCTGTCATATATACAACTAATGAACAAAATTAGTTTTATTTTTTATATTCCAATAGAAAGATCAGGCTCAATATGTACTACACTGACCAGCCAGAAGGTATTTATTGTCTAACATCTTCCTTTCCACTCAAGCTGCAGCTTGAAGTGACTGATGGATACACATTGCAGGTGTCCATAGATCAAAGATATCCCAGGGCACCACATGAAGCTAAAAAGCTTCTGCACCTCAAAAGAAACAGTGACCAAGATACAAAGACAGTCCACAGAATGGGAAAGAATATTTACCCAATACCCATCTGATAAGGGGTTAATATCCAGGATATATCAGGCACTGGTAGAACTTTACAAGAAGAAAACAAACAACCCCATCAAAAATGGGGAAAAGAAATGAACAGAAACTTCAGCAAGGAAGAAGTTCAAAAGGCCAAAATACATATGAAAAATGCTCATCATAATTAATCATCAGAGAGATGCAAATCAAAATAACAATGAGATATCATTTTATATCACAGAGACTGGCACATATCCGAAAGAGGAAGAACAACAAGTGCTGGCATGGATGCGGGAAAAGGAGACACTCATCCTTTGTTGGTGGGAATGTCGACTAGTACAGCCTTTTGGAAAACAATATGGACATTCCTCCAAAGACTAGAAATTGAACTCCCATTTGACCCAGCCATACCACTCCTGGGAATATACCCTGGGAAGCCAAAAACATGCAGCGGAAACACCATCCCTACTTTTATATTCATAGCAGCATTATTCACAATAGCCATATCTGGAAACAACCAGAGTGCCCAAAAATTGATAACTGGATAAAGAAACTTTGGTACATCTACACAATGGAATACTATGCAGCAGTTAGGAAAATTGAAGTTATGAAATTTGCCTATGAATGGATGGACAAGGAGAGGATCATGTTGAGTGAAATTAGCCAGAAGGAGACAGATATAGAATGACTGCATTTATTTCCATGACATAAATATATATATATATATATATATATATATATATATATATATATATGGTACCAATATCCAATGTCAGGTAAAATGTGGGTCAGGAGGTCTTGCCAAAGGTGGAAACTACCACAAATGTGTGGGAGCAGAGGTCAGGTAAGACAGAGAAAGGAACAGTTGGCCAATAATTGTCGAAAGTCTATTACAACCCACAACACGTAAGAGAAGGAAGAGAGAAAGAGAGAGAGAAAGAGAAAGAGAGAGAAAAAAGATGGAGAGCCTGCCACGGAGGCAGGCTAGGGGAGGGGGAGTGTATCGGGGACATTGGTGGTGGGAGGTGGGCACTGGTGGAGGGATGAGTGCTGGAACACTGTATGGCTGAAACCCAAACATGAACATTTTTGTAATTGCCAAAAAATAAACTAATTAATTAAAAAAAGATATCCCAGGGCAACAATACATGAGCTAGAAAGGGAATCAAGTAGAAGTGGTGGAATGAGCCTTGGCTATGGCGACTTCTTGCTTTATTGCTTTTTGCAGGTGATGCTGGTCTGTGAACACAAGGGATGAAAATAACCTATTGTATTACTCATGCCAGAGTCGAGATGCCAGCTGCTCTGGATGGCAGAATGACTGTGCTACCAGTGGTTGGGAGAAAAGCAGAATGTGTATCAGCAAGTCAGAAAGCGACCCTGAGCTCCTTGCTGTTCCTCAAGTTCCTAGTACACTTCCTGCCTAGAGAGACACCTAAAAGATACTACTGAATTACTAAGAACAACTTACTCTCTGGACAAACCTGTCCCTTTCTTTAAGAGTCTGACACAATCTTGACACAAATGCTCTAGATGTCTTGGTATTAGACCACACAGAAGCTTTGTCTGAACAACCAGAGGTGTGATCCTAAATCCCTAACTTTGTTCTAGATAAGGACTGGCATTGGGAGAAATGGAAACCAAGGAATGTCTGCAGAGAGAAGTGAGGGAAGTTCGGGTCAAGAACCCAGCTGACTGCACCAGTAGTTTGAGAGGCAAACTCAGAGGAGACTCAAGCAGACTTGAAAAACTGAGGAGGCGTGCTGAGTGGACACAGGTGGTTTATGCCTTGTTGTGGTGGTGCTGGTGATGGTGGTGCAACATCCAGCAGTTCTCAGGCTTACTCCTGGCTCTGCGATCAGGGATCACTTCTGGTTTAGAGGACCACATATGGGGTTGTGGGTTTGAACCCGGATGAGCTCTGTGCAATGCAAGCATCCCATCCTTCCTGCTGTACTCTCTCTCCAGTCTCCTGAAACAGGTTTGTTTATGTTTTATGACTCAAATATATCCTTATCCAGGACAACAATGTCTGATGACTGAAAGTCCCTGGGGGAGGGGCTGGAGTGATAGTCTAGATTGGACTAGTCTAGATTGTCTAGATTGGCTGGATTGGGCATTTGCCTTCATGTGGCCGACCGGGTGGGATTCTCTGGCATCTCATATGGTCCCTAAGCACCACCATGAGTAATTCCTGAGAACAGAGTCTGGAGTAACCCCTGAGCATTGCTGGGTGTGGCCCAAAAAAAAAAAAAAGGTCTCTGCGGAAAATCTTTCTTCCTGCATCTTCTTGATGCTGCACCACGTATCCTAACCCTTCCTCTATAGAATTTGCCTTCTTATCTCTATCTGAAAGCCCATAAATGTCATATATGCTTCAGGCTAGCAAGTTTTAGAATTGATCATGGCTGGAACATAAATATGCTGCTTCAGAAATCCAGCTGCCCAGGCCTTCCAGAAGATCTGGGATTGAAGCCAAGCACTGAAGTTTCAACCCTCCAGGATTGGAGCCAGCTGGTTATTCTGACCTGCCCTGGGGATTCACTAACTGATTCCCACAGCTTTTCCCCTGGCTGGTTTCTGAGGATACTGAGAGTAAAGTCCTCATTCCAGATGGTCTCACCATGGATTCTGAGAAGGCAGCTCTCAAGAGCCTATGAGCCTTTAAAGAATTGGTTTTGATGCTAAGCATATTGATTGAATGCAAAGAGTTGAACAGAATGCTAGGCAGTGTCTCTGGGTAGAAGATAGTTTTTAGCTTACAGTATTTTTTAGGATCCTGCTAGTGTATGCCAAAATTCCTCTAGGCAATTAAAATCATGCCTTGGGCATATACTGACTACAGGCAGTGACTCTATGGCCTGATTATGAGTTGTTTTTTTTTAAGGGATCACAGCCATCAGTAGTCGGGGATTCTGGCTTTGCACTCAGGAATTACTCCTGGAGGTGTTCAGGGACTGTTATTGGATGCTGGGAATAGAGTCCCGGTTAGCTGCATGCAAGGCAAATGCCCTGACTGCTGTGCTACAACCCAGAGATTATGAGTTTTTAAAGAGCATTTTCCAGTCACACCTGGAAGAGATGAGAGTTGACTGACCAGGTGTGAGGAAACTTCTTAGAAAGGTTGCTTAGAATTTTTGGTTATCTATAATCTCAGAGAGGGCCATCCATGAGGGCCTCCATTTTCCACATCTGGACTTCTCTCTCGTCAGACCTCCACCCAGCAGACCAGCCTATCAGCGCCCGGCTCATCGAGTTCCACCCTGCAGAAGTCTTTCTTAAATCCGGCTCAGGTATGCCGGTCCAGAGACTCGCAGACATAGGGCAGAGCTGCTACTGGCTCTCCCTGTGACCAGCCGCTCACGATGAGCCGGGGAGGAATGGTGGGTTCTAGCCCTGGCCCACCACCCCAGCAGAGGCTCGCAACAAGCCAGACGACCCCCCCCACACTCCATGAGGGGCCTCCATTTTCCACATCCGGACTTCTCTCTCGTCAGACCTCCACCCAGCAGACCAGCCTATCACAGCCCGGCTCACACTGCCGCAAGCAGCCGCGCGGTTCATCAATCAATGCTAGACTTAGAGATGCCTACAAGAGTATGCTACCTGCACTGCAGAGCCTGGCAAGCTACCCGTGTTGTATTTGATATATATGCCAAATACCAGTAACAATTATAGACCTCATTCGGAATGGATTGAGGCTCTTTATGTTCCTGGAGCAAGCAGACGCCTTGGGCTCTACTAGCATGAGACAGGACATATGGAGATGTTACTGGGGCCCGCTCAAGCAAATCGATGATGAACGGGAAGACAGTGATACAGTGATAATCTCAGAACATTGCAGGCTATGTACTCACACATGGTAAGCTTGTGGCTGGGCCCCAATTTCACTCTCTTTGAAACCAATGAGGTTTAGTTATTTGGGAGAGCACTGGGGATGTGGTTCATTGGTAGAGCATATGCCTAGCACATAGGTGTCCTGGATTTGATCCCAAGCTTTATCACAAGGAAGGGAGAAAGGAAGGAAGGAAAGAAATAAATTTGAACAAATTCAGCAAAAAATGGTTAGGCCATGGGAAACAATGTTACAGAAGAGATTTTGTTAGTAGTGAGTGGAGAAATTTAGGCAGTGGGGAATTCAGGACCTATTGATACTGTCACTTAACCAAACACATTAAATTATGCCTAAATCTCAAATGCAAAAATTTCCTTAAAACCACGGTAAGAGCTGTTGGAACCATAGTACACTGGGTTGGGCTCTTGACTTACATGAGCTAATCGGGTTAGATCCCTGGCATTTGAACCTGCTGGGACCGAAGCCTGAGTGCAGAGCAGAATAAGCCCTGGGCACTGCTGTTGTGATCACAAAACCAAACCAAACAAAAAACAAATAGAAGAAACCTGAAGGATTGTTGTAATTTTTCCTTGAATTTATTTTTTCTAGAACATATTTCATTTATAAATGTATTCTTATCAATCGTTGTGTCTATTTAAGAATTTTTTGTATGTCTCTCACATGACTGACCCCAGTTTTTTATTATTTTATTATACCATATTTAGATATACAATTATAAGATTCTCATGTTTGAGTTTTGGTTCTACAGTGTTCCAACACCCATCCCCTCCACCCGTGCCCATCTCCTATCACCAACGTCCCCACCTCCCTCCCCTTCCCCCAGTCAACCTCCATGGTGGGTTCTGTATCTCCTTTCTCACTTTCTCTATACTCTCCTTCCCACTTCCCTTTCCTGCACATCGTGGAATGTAGTATATTCTAGGACATGATTGGTTCCACTTGCCGCCAACTTTGGGAGCCTCATGGTCAGCTGGCCTAAGGGAGAGCTGAGTGCCAGCTCTCCCCATTGTGACTGAGTCTCTGCCTGGTATTGTCAGTCTCCCTGGGGCAGTTCTTGGGCGGGTCCAGAGGGCCTCTGGGACAAGATAAAAGAGGGGAAGGGGTGGCCCTAGCTACATCTGAAAAATGTCTGGTGACTTCCACTTCTGGGAGCTGCCTACCTGGGCTCGAACTTGTCTACTCTGTTACTCTGGTCAGCGTCTCTCCTGGGGGTGGGGCTCTAATGTGCTGGGCATCCAGACAGTGAAAATGGCGGCTATTGTGGTGGGCGAGTCTTGTCCAGCTGCTTCTGGGGCTCCCGAGAGGTAATAGGCCTGTCGGGGCGCTCCGCGGGTCCCCGACAGTGCCGGAAGCGAGTTCCCTTCTACCTCGAGCCGGCGAGGAATGGATGAACACTCAGGGATCCGATGAGGTTTTAAAAGACTTTACTTATCACAGGTTCAGGCATACAAATCAGCAAAAGGAAAAACCCGATGCTTAGGATTCCAGGCTAGAACCCCAGCCACGTGTAGGCCAAGATGGCGACCACCACGTGTTGAAACTTCCAAGGGGAATAAACGCTCACAAGGCGAGATCCCACCGGGAAGAAGAAACCCGGGAGAGCGGGAACCGGCAAGTTTATACCCCCGCAACTCAGACCTTCCTCCCATTGTTATGGAAAGCAGGGAGGGTCCAATGCCCTCAGGTAACCCCCTCCCTGCATCTCACCTAGGGCCTTTACTGTGCTAATGTTTTGAGCCGGGAAGGGAAGGCCTTTGAAATATAGAGAAGGGGGTTTCTGAGATGGCATGTCACTGTACCAAAGATCAACACCAATGCCAGTTAAATATTTCTCCAAGCCTTCACAAGTCTCCTCTACTTCATTGTAGTTTTATATTTTATCAGGGAGCCATGCTTGTTTGTTTGGAAGCAAACAGCATTTCTCTCTGATCTAATTACTTAGGTGTCCTTACGTGGCCAGGCTAATATGCTGGTAAGATCTAGTTAGTCCCACGATGATTGTGATAGCATGGGAGAATATTTATACCAGCTAGTACAGCATACATGGTCGGATAAACTGCCACATTTAGACTACCCCCTTATCTCGGAGTGATCTGCGGGAGGCAATCCAGAGCAGATGCAGCGGCCCTTAGGAGTCCTGCAACAACTCCCCCTGATTAGTTTACTAATAAAAATTGAAAAGGTAAGAAATATTTAGTAATGTACAGAAAATTAAGATAAGAAAAAACAATTCCAATTGCAAAATGATAATACATGTTACTTTAGGATCCTAACTTGTTTTTGGACCCAAAGCAAAGTTCAAGATAAAGTGTTTTTAGCTGTCTGATTATAACGGACTATAGTTTGCATTGTCCATAATTTGTGAGAGTCAATTTGCTATATTTTATGTAAAGTCGGGTGTCTGGAACAAAGTCTGTGGGGCTACTTCTGGAACAGCAATAGCGGTGATCATATGAGTATGAGTCTTTAGAGAGCAGCAATCAGGAACTCGTTGAATTGTCAGGAACACTGGATTGGGTCTCAGGAACACTGGAACAAGTATCTCGAATTCTGGAACAGGAGTCTTGAGTGCTGGAACAGGTGTCCGGAACATCGGTGTGATATCTTGAACTCTGGAACAGGAGTCTTGAGCGCTGGAGCAGGTGTCTGGAACATCGGTGTGGGCGTCTTGCAGGGCTTCTTCAGCAAGGGAACATTGGCACCGGTAACTGTACCTGTAGCTTAGGCGAGACAAAAACACTTTTCGAGGTTAATCACAAGTAGGGATTTTAAGGCTTTGTAGGGATCCAAGTTTGGGATGGAGAGAAGAATATAAAGAAGCTCCAACATGGGTGGAGCAGGGAAATAAGTATGAGAATTGATGATTTTAAAATTGATAAATCTAGTGGATCAGCAGTGGAGTTGATGAATGTAATAGAGGTTTTTAGTGGTCAGAAATTGAGAAGGTAGTAGTTGAGACATAACATAGACACAACATTAATCACAAACATAATGGTGGGCCACCACATGCACAGACACGCACACATACATTTGATCGATCAATATCTTACAGCTGTATATGTGACCCATTTAGGGTGATAAATGGTAACGAGTCAAGCGCTTCATAAATATAAAGCCGGCAAATGATGGTGAGAAAGTGTCTTTTCCTGTGAATAGAGCATTGGAAAAACAATTTTTCATTGATTTAGCAGACATTTTTGTAATGAGCACTGTGATTAGAGTCCAAAGCCTCGAGCAACATAGAAAGAATCTGCAGCAGCCAAGTTCTTTTTTCTGTAAATCTTTGAACAAAAGCATTAAAATTTTTTTATTAGTTGTTAGCAGATTTTGATATTGAGCACTATACTTGGAGTTCACCCTTTTTTCTTCTTTTTTAATTTTTAATTTATAGGCCCACTCCCAAAACCCATCTTTCCTCCTGGGAGACTCATGATCAGCTGAGCTAGGGAGAGCTGAGTGCCAGCTCTCCCCATTGTGACTGAGTCTCTGCCTGTTATGGCTGGTCGCAGTGGGGTAGTTCTTGGCAGGGCCACTGGGCCTCCGGGACAAGATAGAGAGGGAAGGGTGGCCTCAGCTTCCATCTGACGACACATGATAGTGCTCAAAGATCTCCTGATGTAACACTTGGGGATCACTTCCAGTTGTGCTTGGGGGACCCTGTGGTGCCAGGGATTAAGTGAATGCTGGGTTCACTCAGTCCTTGGAACTATCTCCCCAGTTCAATATGTATCTGTTTCTTATGAATGATGAATCTTAATTTTAATTTTTGGGGCTCACACTCAGTGGCGCTCAGGTCTTACTCCTGGCTCAGTGCTTAGGGTCACTCTTGGAGGTGTGGGGTCCACCTGGTGGTACTAGGGATTGACCCTGTGTTTGCTGCACTCAAGACAAGTGCCCTACTCCTGTACTATCTTGCTGGCTCCTCTAAAACATTTTTTAAAGATAAAACAACTTGAAAGGAATTTGAGTCTGATGTTTTGCTCAAAAATAAAATATTTTATGGGTATAAGACTGCTGGGAGTTTTGTTTGTTTATTTTTTTTGGGGGGCGGTTACACCAGGTGATGCTCAGGGCTTACTCCTGACTCTGCATGCAGGAATTACTCCTGGCAGTGCTCACGGGAGCAGATGGGATTCTGGTCCTAGGATAGAACCTGACCCAGCTGCAAGCTGGGATTCTGGAATAGAACCTGACCCATCTGCAAGCAAGGCAAATACCACACCCACTGCTATTTTAACAGATATTCTAATAATGTCGGGAGCCTGTCGGGTCCCCGACAGTGTCAGGACAGAAGTTTTCTTCTACCTTCGAGGACGCCAGGAGAACAGATGAAAACTCAGAGTCCAGTGCAGTTTAAAAAATGGCTTTTAATAATACAAAAGCTCTTCCACAGTACTCCAATATAATGAACAAACTTTAGCTCTGGTCCGAACTTAAGACCATACAAAAGAGCCTAAGTCTCCCACCAAAGAGAGAGGATCTCACCCAAGCTGAGTCCTACCCAGAAGGAGCAAAAGGCCAAAGAGCAAAAAGCCAAAAGCATAAGGCCCAAAAGGTAAAAGCTAAAAGGTGAAGGGGCCTCAAGTCAGCCCCTTATATACACCAAAGTAATCCAATCGGGAGGGTCATGTCAACAAAGAACTCTAAACAGAGTGTAGTGCCACACCCTATTGCAGGTATAAACAAAGGTTATGCCAAGGTCTAATCCTTTCTACCAAGATTATCTCTTATGTAAAACACTGGAGAGAGAGAGGGCTGATATAAAGTAATACATCTTAACTTCATGAGCTTCATGTAATCTAGATGGTACCCACAAGGTCCTTATTATTATCTGCACCAGGGTGATTCTGAGTATCTTGTTCTTGTGTACTGAAAGGGTCACACTCGCCTGCTTAGAGCAAACTAGTATGATCCTTCCTATAGTCTTCTTATAGTCTCAGCGTAGCCAGGGTGGTAGTCTCCTGGTAAATTCTGACTGTCCCATGCTGGGTGCAGTGGGTATAAAGAGAAGCTGTGCCCAATCTAGAAAACATAGAAGTCTTAGTAGATGTATAAGTCAGAAGTTATTCAATCAAGGTGACTTCTGTAAGTTCCACACCCTCTAGCAGTGTTTACATAGAAGAGAGGTCTCATTAGAACACCTTGATTTAAGTAGATTAAGCTGGGAGTGGGCAAAACAACAAAACTCCCAGGTTAGCTAAACCTGTCTTCCAACACTAATATATCTGTCTTGTCAGGAAACATGAGACCATGTTCTGTGGGACTTGACTAGAGCAGGAGAGGTTAACTATTTTTTTAAAAACTTAATTATTTTAAATTGAATAACAGTGAGATACACAGTTATGAAATTGTTCATGATTGGGTTTCAGTCATATAATGTACAAAAACCTAAAAAAAAAAAAAAACCCAATTTTATGATCTCAGTATTACGAATTCCTAATAAGATGGGAGGGAATTTACAAAACAAGAATTTAAAAGTCCTTAACACTCTTGACAATAATCTCTCAGCTCATGAATGCCTCTCATGGAAGGATAAGAAGTTCTTCAAATGCACTGTGTAATACAGAGCTGTGGACATTCAGGAAGTCAAGGACCCATCAAGGTCTTTCAAGTTTTGAAGTAAAGGAGAATAAACAGGACCAGAGTTGAAAAAATGTTGGACACTGAGTCCCAAACTCTTGTTTTCTTTTCTGTAGAGAAATGATGTGTAATTGAGTGACTCATAATATAACTTCTATTTATTTATATTCTTCTTTGTTTCATAAGATTTTTCCAGTGGATATAAGACTAGGCATGGTCATGTAAAAGAAATTGAAGTATAATGTAAAGCCAAGTGGAAGGAGGAGTACAGTTACCATGACAATACATCACCTCTAAAGTTATTAAGATGCCTTATAAATTTGACTTCCTGTTTTTCAAGTCTTTTTTTGGTCTTTGATGCATGTGTGTGTGTGTGTGTGTGTGGTGTGGTGTGGTGTGTTGCTGGGGATGGAATCCAGGGTCTCACCCAGAAAAAGGCGATGCTCTATTGCTGAGCTCCATCCCTGACTAAAATGTTTTTTTTCTCAATGTTTTCTCCCCACCTCTCCTTTTCCTTAGACTAATGGGAGTTCTGTGCATGCTGGGGTATGGTCCTTACCAGGGGTGCCATTCCTTTGGTGCTGGTGGTCTTACTTGTTAGGCAGCTGTGGGCAGAGGCTGTGGTGCTTGCACCTCTTTTCACTTGCCGCAGCCTGGTGCCAAGCCAACTAACTACGGGGCAGTGGAAAATAGCTTGTGGAGGTGGCTGGGGCTCAGCCCCCTCAGCACAGACTGGGGGTTTGAACTCTTGACATTAAGCCTGCAGGTTAGGTGCTTTAACACCCCCAGCTGCCTGGAGCCATCTCTCTCAACCCTCTAGGGTTCTTTCTATTCCTCTCTCATAATTCAGGCTGTTTCATTTCTCCAGCCCTGTGGGTGACCTTTGGAGGAGAGGGGGAGCTGCTCTAGCCCCGGCTTGCTGTCCACTTTGCACAGATGCTGCTCCTCAAATGGGGTCTCTCTTGCTAAAGCTGTGACCATTCTGGCAGATCTTAACCGAAGTCTTGGGTCAAAGTTTTCCTTATGTTCTTTTTTTTCGCTTTTGGGTCACACCAGGCAATGCTCAGGGTTACTCCTGACTCTGCACTCAGGAATTACTCCTGGCAGTGCTCGGGGACCATATGGGATGCCGGGATCAAACCCGGGCCAGCATGGGTCGACCGTGTGCAAGGCAAACGCCATACCCGCTGGACTATCGCCTCCGGCCCACATGTTCTTATTTTCTTCAAGATATGACATCTCCTTAGATTCCTGGTGCCAGGAATATTTGAAATTATATAATGCAGCTCTATTACTTATAAATGAGGAAAATAGTGCTCAGAGGTGGTAAATGATTTGCCAAAGGCCATAGACCATTTTTGTGTGCATACATAGGACTCACTTAACTCTCACAATTAACTTTAATAAGGAAATATAGTCCCTTTAAATAATTTTTTCCTTTTGAGCCATACCCAGTGGTTCTCGGGGTTACTGAGCAAATAAACAATAGTGGTCTTGCCTGTTAGGCAACTGTGGGAGAGACCGTAGTGCTAGGGGTTCTCCTGGGGTGCTTTGGGAACCATGAGGTGCTAGGAATTGAACCTGAAGCTCCTATATGCAAAATATGTGTCCAGACCCTTTGAGTTATCTCCACAGTCTCCATTCTCCCCTTTTTTACTGAGAAAAATGATGACCAAAAAGTCTAGTATTTTTCCCCAGGTCACAAGTAGGCAAGGAAGCTGGGATCTGAGTCCAGTCTGTCTAACCTCAAACTTTATTTGCTCAACATCAAATCATGACAGAACTTAATGAAACTAGTTCTACAGCTCTAAGGCTCTTCTCTGCACTGGGGTCAGAGAGATAGTACAGTAGGTGGGATGCTTGCCTTGTATGTGACCAACCTGGGTTCAAATCCTTAGAACCCCATATGGTCCCATGAGTGCTACCAGGAATGATCCCTAAGCACTGCCGGGTGTGACCCTAAAATAGCAACAAAAAGATATTTCACTGCACTATTCACCTCCTCCTGAAATTATTTTTGCAAGGATAATCCTAAGTACCATTTAGTGTGTCCCAACTTTACCCCTTATTCCCCCAAAATATATAGTCCCCTCCAGGGGTGACACTAACCACCTCCCTAAACACAGAGAGGAGTAAAACTTAAGCACTGCTGACTGTGGGACTCCAAAACAAAACAAACAACTTCATCAAGACTTAGTCCTAAGCCTAGCTCTCTTTGGGTTGGCAAGATAAGCAAGACTAGTCCTGGAATCGAAAAGATCAAAGTTGAGCTTAGCTGTCTCTGGCTGGCCCCACTTTTGAGCATGGGGGTGGGCCTGCTTTTGCTTCTCTGGTGACTGGGTTATTTCTGTGTACATTAATGGTTTGCATGAATTATTTGATATCTAGAAGCAAATGGTATATATAACATATAATAGCTGTGGGTCTGGAGTGTCTCTCTTCCAGGATTGCTGGCTGTGGTGGTTGGGAGCTTGCAGCCACGCCTTCTGACAGGGAGGTGGAGGAATGGGAGGAGGGAGCCCAAATCCCCACTCCAAGTACAAAAGAGCCTGGCCCTCCCCACATGAGAGAGCGAACCCGGAGCTATGTTGAACTTGGTTAGGGGTTGGCCGAGGGCATTTACCGCCCTCTTGAGCTCAATGGACTGCTTCCACGTGGGGCCAAGCAGCGCATCTGTGGGTCTGGAGTGGTTGGGTCTGTGCCAGCAACATCAGAAGAGAGACACTCCACACCCAACCACTACAGACCACAGCTGCACTGCTCAGCCCCACGTGGAAGCAGCCCATGGAGCTCCAGAGGGCGGTAAATGGTTTGACCAGCACCTGATAGAGTCCAACATAGCTCCAAGGGTTCACTTACTCATGCAGGGAGGGTCACGCTGGCCAGACTTGAAGTGACAGTCTTAGATAATACTGGAAGTTAGGACCAGGTCCTTCCCAATATCTTTCACATTTAGACACTTTATACAGTTCTAGGCAGGTTCTAGCCATGGCCCGTCATCCCAGTGAGCCTAGTAAGAAGCCAGGGGGAACGCCCACACCATCATGAGATCAGTCATTGTAACATCCATACTCCACAACTCCTCAGAGCTCCACCTAAGAGAAAAGCAGATCTCTCCCTGTTGAGGGTAATCAGTAAAGCTCGAGATGAGAGTCTACTAATGACAGTGTACCAACTACGAGGCAGAGCCTGGCAAGCTACCCGTGTTGTATTTGATATGCCAAAACCAGTAACAATTATAGAAGTCATTCCCATGACCTGAACTGTTGCAGGACTCCTCTAAGAGCCTCTGCATCTGCTCTGAATTGCCGCCTGCAAATCACTTCGTAGATAAGGGGGTAGTCTAAATGTAGCAGTTTATCTGACCATGTATTCTGTACTAGTTGGTATAAATATTCTCTCATGCTACCACAATCATCGTGGGACTAGCTAGATCTTACCAGCATATTTGCCTGGCCACTGTTGGATCCCTAAATAATTAGACCAGAGAGAAATGCTGTTTGCCTCCAAGCAAGCATGGCTCCCTGATAACTCAAAGGCAACTAAAATACAAAACTACCGTGAGGTAGACGAGACTTGTGAAGGCTTGGAGAAATATTTAACTGGTACTAGTATTAGACTTTGGTACAGAGACAAGCCATCTCGGAAACCCCCTTCTCTACCCTATAAAGGCTTTTCCAGGCAGATCTTGGCTTAAGACATTAGCATATAAAAGGGCCTAGGTGAGGTGCTGGGAGAAATTACTTGAGGGCATTTGACCCCCTGCTTTCCATAATAGTGGGAAGGAGGTCTGAGTTGCAGGGGTATAAAACTAGCCTGTTTCCTCTCTTGCACTCTCTTTTTGGGTTCTCTCTTTGTGAGCTCGCACCCTTCTTGGGAGTCTTGTCTTTGTCTCCTCTTTAAAGGACCTTTACACGTGGTGGCTGCCATTTTGGCCTACACGTGGCTGGGGTTCTAGCCAGGAATCCTAAGCACAGGGTTTTTCCTATTGTGGATTTGTATGCCTGAACCTGTGATAAGTAAAGCCTTTTAAAACTGCATCAGATTCCTGAGTCTTCATCCATTCCCCGCCGGCCTCGGAGGTAGAAGGGAACTCGCTTCCTGGCATTGTTGGGGACCCCGGCAGGGTCCCCGACACTGAAACGAATGGTTTGAGGCTCTTCATGTTCCTGGAGCGAGAAGATGCCCTAGGGCTACATTTTCTTGCGCCAGGACGCCTGCTCCAGCAAATTGATGAACAATGGGAAGACAAGTGATACAAGTGATACAATCACTTGTCACTTGTCTTCCTGTTGTATATTGATTTGCTCACATGGGTACCAGTAACAAGAATCTCAAACCATTCCATCAGGTAATGGGAATGAGGTCTATAATTGTTACTGGTATTTGGCATATCAAATACAACATGGGTAGCTTGCCAAGCTCTGCCGTGTTTTGTGCGACACTCTTGTAGTCGCCTCTAATCTCATGCATTTATTGATTGATGGCTTTGTGGCCAAAAGAGTCGGGCTCGTGATCAGCAATTTTGCTGGGTGGAACTGACAAACTGGGGAGTCCGGATGTGAAAAATGGCAGCTTTCATGGTGTGTGACTTCCTTTTACTTCTTGCAAGGCTCTGTTGGGATGGCGGACAAGGGCTAGAACCTGCCTTCCTTCCCGAGAGCCTCGTGATCAGCTGGACACAGGGAGAGTTAGTAGCAGCTCTGCCGTGTATGTGAATCTCTGGATCAGGCATACCTGGGCTGGGCTTGAAAAGACTGCTGTAGTAGGGTGGGACTCTGACGAGCTGGGCTTCATTTCTTATCAAGTGATACAATATATAATAATAGTTAATATACTATACATTATGTATAATATATAATTGTTTATGTTATATATGATATAATACAATTGTATATATTATATAATATATAATTATATATTATACGATAGTCACTGTTCTGTTTTCACTGTTTTCCCCCGTTTATCATTGATTTGCTCGGGCCCCAGTAACATCTCCATATGACCTGTCTCATGCAAGTAGAGCCCAAGGGCACCTGCTTGCTCCAGGAACATAAAGAGCCTCAAACCATTTCATCAGGTCATGGGAATGGAGGTCTATAATTGTTACTGGTATCTGGCATATCAAATACGACACGGGTAGCTTGCCAGGCTCTGCCGTGTGGGTAGCATACTCTTGTAGTCATCTCTAAATCCAGCATTTATTGATGAACCGTGGGGAACTGGGCTGTGATAGGCTGGTCTGCTGGGTGGAGTTCTGACGAGGGTGAAGTCCGGATGTGGAAAATGGAGGTCCTCATGGAGTGGGGGTTGTCTGGCTTGTTGTGAGGCTCTGCTGGGGTGGCGTGCCAGGGCTAGAACCTGCCATCCCTCCCGGGCACCTCATGAGTGGCTGGGCACAGTGAGAGCCAGTAGCAGCTCTGTCCCCATGTCTGTCTCTCTATACGATAGTATACAATATATTTTCACTTGATCACTTGATCACTTGAATCCCAAGTTATTCATCGATTTGCTCTAGTGGGCGCCAGTAACATTTCCATTGGACCCTATCAGGTGCCAATGTAGTCCAATGGCATCTGGTTGGTTCAGGAATATGAAGAGCCTCAAACCATTCCTTCAGGGTCTTGAAAGGAAGTCTGACCATCTTGTAAGTGGGCAGCCACATGATCTTTTGACATCCCGTGGGATACAGTCGGTAATGGCTCTAGTCCAGTGGTTGTCTCCAAATCGCATTACATGTCCAGCCCATCTGATTTTCGATGCCTTCGCAAATGAGACAGCTTCCCTGATTCTGGAATAGCGACGGAGGTCAGAACTCCGGATTCCTTCTCTCACTTGAGTGAGGCATGATATTCCAAACATAGCTCTTTCGATGCCTCTCTGGGAGACCCGAAAAGCATTCTCATCCCTGCTTTCATACGGCCCAAGTCTCTGAGGCGTATGTTAATGCAGGGAGAACAGTGGAGTCAAAGACATGTGTCTGGAGGCGGAGGTTCTTTGTCCTTTTAGCTATTTCTTCGATGCCTTTGAAGGCATTCCATGCCGCTGTCTTCCTCCTGCGCAGCTCAGGTTTTAGGTCGTTCATCATGTTGATTTCTCGACCTAGGTACACATAACTGCTGCATTCAGAGATGTTTGTTCCATTGAGAGTGGAATGGGGCCTCTGGAACTAGTTCATTCTTCATAAACATGGTTTTCTTTTAGATTCAGCTGTAGACCTATTTTTTCCACATTCTCGGTCGAAGTCAGCCAGCATTTGTGCTGCTTGGCTGATGTTTGGTGTTATTAGAACGATGTCATCAGTGAAGCGGAGGTGGTAGTTGCTGACCATCTATCTTCACCGTTGAACCCCCTGCATTCCATGGACCACAAGAGAGCAACTTCCAACCTGAGTCCACCATCCTGATGGAGCCTCGGAGGAGCCCAGAGAAACCCCCACACCTTGCTGGCAGCGGTCTTCACAATCCATACTCTACAGCTGGTAAGATCTCCACCCAGCAGATTAATCCAGTCTCCACCCCGCAGATTAATCCAGTCTCTAGCCTGGCTTGTCAGAAACCCAGCCTACAAGGACCCACCCTGCAGCGATCCCCCTTCAGAGGAGAGTATTTCAAGCCCAGGAATGCTTGAGCCTAAGACACAGTACACCCGGCAGAGCAGAAACCAGCTTTCCCCCCCATTGAACCCCCTGCATTCCTTGGACCACGAGAGCAACTTCCGACCCGAGTCCACCATCCTGATGGAGACTTGGAGGAGCCCAGAGAAACCCCCACAGCTTGCTGGCAGCGATCTTCACAATCCATACTCTACAGCTGGTAAGATTTCCACCCAGCAGATTAATCCAGTCTCCAGCCTGGCTTGTCAGAAACCCAGCCTACAAGGGACCCACCCCACAGAGATCCCCCTTCAGAGGGAGAGTATTTCAAGCCCAGGAATGCTTGAGCCTAAGATACAGGTACACCTGGCAGAGCAGAAATCGGCTTTCCTCATTGTGCGGCCGCGACAGTGGCCATGCGATTTACCTCCAAGTTACCATAAATATTCTACCCACCCCTCTGAGAGAGCCCCACAAAGTAATGAGAATATAGCGCCCGCATGGCAGAGCCTGGCAAGCTGTCCGATGTGTGTTCACTATGCCAAATCCAGTAACAGAAATGTTTATTTTCCTGACCCCGAAAGAGCCCTTAATACAGCAGCAGTAAGAAAGGCAAACAAGCAGTGCCTGATAAAATTTCATGGCCATCCTAGGCTGCCAAGACAAAGAAGGACTAAAATGACTGTCTGTACTTTCAATGCACTTACACTGGCATCAGAAGCATATATGAGGGATCTGATGGTGCAAGCACAAAAGATCACGTGACGACATCATTGGTCTGACTGAGAGGAGGAGGCGCCAGTTGCATCATGCTGTATTTGACACCAGATAAGAATTGTTCCTTGGAACATGCGACGAAAGAGGCGTCGGTGGCATTGGTGTCCTTGTCAACACGAACATGGCCATCAACATTGATTCATTTGAATGCCTAACAAACCGAATAGGATGATTACACTTGAAGAGATGTGGCCCACTGCCAGCAATTTCTATCTTCATTGTCTATAAACCAACATCCACATACAAAGAAGATGAAATTGAGAAATTTACATGGAATTGGAGGAGTTCTATAAAAAAATTCTCACACCTTCTATAAGATCATGGTCGGTGATTTTAATGCCAAGATAGGACCAAGAATATCAGCTGAAGAACTCCACATCGGGACCCATGGCCTAGAATAGAACGAACAGGGTGAGAGACTATATGGAGTTCATCATGTCCACCAAGACCATTCATGGGAACTCACAGTTCCAGAAGGCTGAAGCGAAACGTTGGGCATGGGAATCTCCTGGCTGACAGTTCCACAATGAAATTGACCACATCATCTTCAATCGACAATTTTGTCTGCCCGATGTAGCTGTCTTCCCCAAATTCCAAACAGGATCGAACCACCATCTCCTTCGGGCTAAATTCTACTTCCCGCAACGGGAGAAAAGGCTGCAAAGTTTAAGAAGAGAACTCCCAGAACAAACACCAACTGGGAACTCTTTGGCACCATTGCAGCAACATGGGAAGATACCATCATTGGCGGCATCGATGAAGAATACAACCAACTGGTTCAGCACCTACATGATTGTGCTAAGAATGCTGAGAGAGAGAAAGACACAAAAGGATGCTTGTCTTCAGAAACTCTTGAGCTCATTCGCCAACGTGGCAAGGTGCGAGCCTCAGGAGACCAAATGCTAACGTCCAAGCTTGCTAAACGGTGCAGAGAAGCGATAAAAGAAGACCTCAAAGACAGAAGAGCAGAAATACTGGAAGATGCAGCAGAAGCAGGGAAAAGTATTCCGCACCGCCTGCCTGTCCTTAACCAACTATAAGACCAAGATGACTGCCCTCTGATGCCCTGATGGATCTATCACATCTTCCAGAAAGGCAATGGAGAAGATTATTCAGGACTTCTACTCAGATCTCTTTGATAGCCACATCCACCTGCCCACATACCAAATTCCACAGGATGAATATGTCATTCCCAACGTTCTCCCTTCTGAAATCTGACATGCCATTTGGCGGTAAAGAAGGGAACAGCACCAGGCCCAGACAAAAGTCAGACCCGAACACCTGAAGAATCTGCCGTCGGTACTCATCAATACATTAGCTCGGCTCTTCAGACGCTACCTGTCCAATGCAAGGTGCCCTCCCAATGGAAAACCAGCAGGACAGTTCTACTGTTCAAGAAGGGAGACATTCACAACATCGGCAACTATTGCTTCATCTGCCTGTTGTCCATCATCTACAAGCTGTTTACACGACTCATCCTGAACAGGATTAACAGAACACTAGATGAAGGACAACCATGTGAGCAAGCAGGCTTCCGGAAAGGATTCAGCACAATCGACCATATCCACACAGTAACCAAGCTCATTGAGGTTTGTAGAGAGTACAAGATGCCGCTCTGTCTCACGTTCATTGATTTACAGAAAGCCTTTGATTCTGTGGAGACTGAAGCAGTCATCGAAGCCCTAGCCAAACAGGGTGTTCAAACCCAATACATCAAGATCCTTGTGCTATATTCTTATTACTTTGTGGGGCTCTCTCAGAGGGGTGGGTAGAATATTTATGGTAATTTGGAGGTAAATCGGCAGGCCACTCAGTGGGCCGCACACAACGGGAAAGCTTGATTTCTGCTCTGCCGGGTATACCTGTGTCTTAGGCTCAAGCATTCCTGGGCTTGAAATACTCTCCCATGAAGGGGGGGTCTCTGCAGGGTGGGTCCTTCTAGGCTGGTTTTCTGACAAGCCGGGCTGGAGACTGGATTAATCTTACCAGCTGGGTGGAGATCTTACCAGCTGCAGAGCCGTGGATTGTGAAGACCGCTGCCAGCAAGGTGTGGGGGTTTCTCTTGGCTCCTCCGAGGCTCCATCGGGATGGTGGACTTGGGTCAGAAGTTGCTCTCGTGGTCCACGGAATGCAGGGGGTTCAATGGGGAAAGCTGGTTTTGCTCTGCCAGGTGTACTTGCACTCTTGTGGACCATCATAAATCAGTGACGTGGCCGCACCGTATGGGAGATTCTGACGAAGGATGATCATCCACAGATTATGAATCAACTAGTAAAGGCAGTGAGCATCAGAAATCCCATCCACACCTTCCATCACAGTCATGTGTGGTTCTTGTTATAGACCTCACAGACATGGGGCAGAGCTGCTACTGGCTCTCCCTGTGCCTAGCCACTCATGAGGTGCCGGGAGGGATAGTGGGTTCTAGCCCTGGCCTCCATTTTCCTCATTTTATACAATATTATATCATTATAATTATATAATATGTAATATATGTTATTATTATTTAATATATAACATAGTATCTTGATGCACTTGAATGGGGCACTGCATTGTGAGGTATGAGCTACAGTCTCCTTATACAGAGAAAGAAGAGAGTTAAATGCACATGAAAATGTTATTTTATTTATATTCCAAGAAATGCTGACTTGTAGTAATGGTGAGTGAAAGGTCGAATTTATGCCACACTTCTAACCTTTGCAAGGACATTGGTGAAGATTATAGAACTCATCCATTTTCTCTTTAAAAAATAGTAGCACCCTGAAAATGGGAGAAATATACAAAACCTAACATTTTCCTTTGGAGGCTGATGAAAATTGTCAGATTAGATGGACTCTTTGGGAGTCATTACTTCTTATAATGCTCTGCTTCTACCCAGATAGTGCAGGGAAATCACATGTCAAGGCCACTCTATGCACTAATGGGAAGAAGGCATGCAAATAATGCTTTAACCACCAGCCAGCCTCATTAGGACTGTGTGTTCCAGCTCTACTCTTTCCTTTAGCGCTGGAGCTTTCAGTTCAAAATCTCCCAAAATTTGATAGCAATAGGGGGATGATTGATTTTGTGCTTAAATTCTGTTCATATAAGCACCCAGCCCTGTTCAAGATTGGAATTCCCTCTCCCACCCCCTCAAGTTTGGAGCTCACCCTGCCCCGAGTGTGTCCCTTTGAAGGCAAACCAGATGTACCCTTGAAACTTTGGAAACCTGGTATAGTTACTAAACCAATCAGGGAGGCCTAAGAGTGACTTCTAAGTATTGCTTGTATCACTTGTCTTCCCACTACTCATCGATTTGCTCGAGCAGGTACCAGTAACGTCTCCATTAGTTGGGAATGAGTTCCATTATTTTTACTGTTTTTGGAATATCAACTACACCACGGGTAGCTTGCCAGGCTCTGCCGTGGTTCTGGGTTCATCATCATCATCATCATCATCATCATCATCATCTTCTTCTTCTTCTTCTTCTTCTTCTTCTTCTTCTTCTTCTTCTTCTTCTTCTTCTTCTTCTGCTTCTGCTGCTTCTTCTTCTGCTTCTGCTTCTTCTGCTTCTTCTACTTCTTCTGCTTCTGTTGTTGCTACTGCTGCTTCTGTTCTGTTGCTTCTGCTTCTGCTGTTTCTTCTGTTTCTGCTTCTTCTGCTTCTTCTGCATCCGCTCTTCTTCTTCTTCTTCTCCTTCTTCTTCTTCTTCTTCTTCTTCTTCTTCTTCTTCTTCTTCTTCTGCTTCTGCTTCTGTTGCTGCTACTGCTGCTTCTGTTCTGTTGCTTCTGCTTCTGCTGTTTCTTCTGTTTCTGCTTCTTCTGCTTCTTCTGCATCCGCTCTTCTTCTTCTTCTTCTTCTTCTTCTTCTTCTTCTTCTTCTTCTTCTTTTTCTTCTTCTTCTGCTTCTGCTTCTTCTTCTGCTTCTTCTGCTTCTGCTTTGTCTGCTTCTGCTTCTTCTTCTTCTTCTTCTTCTTCTTCTTCTTCTTCTTCTGCTTCTTCTGCTTCTTCTGCTTTGTCTGCTTCTGCTTTTTCTTCTTCTTCTTCTTCTTCTTCTTCTTCTTCTTCTTCTTCTTCTTCTGCTTCTTCTGCTTCTTCTGCTTCTGCTTTGTCTGCTTCTGCTTTTTTTCTTCTTCTTTCTTCTTCTTCTTCTTCTTCTTCTTCTCCTTTCTTCTTCTGCTTCTGCTTCTTCTTCTGCTTCTGCTTCTTCTGCTTCTTCTGTTTCTTCTGCTTCTTCTGCTTCTTCTGCTTATTCTTCTCCTTCTTCTCCTTCTCATTCTTCTTCTTCTGCTACTTCTTCTGCTTCTTCTTCTCCTTATTCTCCTTCTTATTCTCCTTCTCATTTTTCTCCTTCTCCTTCTTCTCTCTTCTCTTCTTTTTTATTCTCTCTTTTCCTTTCTCCCATCTCTTACACACTATGACTTACCATATATATATTTAGGGGTTATCATGTATATACCTTTGCCTACATTCAATGCTCATGGTTTTAAACAGGTCTGGGAGTGCCATCTCTATTTACACTTGAATTTAAGACTGAGTTTAGAGCAGATGAGAAGCAGCCAGATGAGCCACCCCTTCCCCACTTAGCATCATGGTGGTGACTGGCAAAGAAGAACAGGAGAGTTGAATTTTCCTGGTAGACCAGTGAAAGTGTTACTGGATTTAACACTTCAGGGTTTAGTACAGATTTGGGGGGGGAGCAAAGGCTTCTGCTCGACCCAGTCAAACACAGGTGAGAGCAGGGGTTAAGAAGGTTGGAGATCCACGTATGATGTGACTGAGCTCTTGAAGTAAAGCTCCAATTGCAAGTGACAGAGTTCTGAGTCCCAAGTGTACATTTTTTCATAAACTGTCCTGCTGGCATCTCAGGAACAGTATGTAGGAGTGAATTGCATCTAAATAGACCCAAGTTTGGTGTGAACAGCTTTCTAACTGGTTGGCTCTGTAAGATGGCCTCATTCTTTTTCTTTTTTTTTTCTTAGTTAAGGCTTGGGATCTGAGTTACATGGCACAAGAGTTACTAACTTGTTCTTTTCCTTAAGCAGGATATAGACTTGCTGTCAGCCCCATTTTCCTCAACCATGATGAGGACAGTAATAATCCCTCTTTATTTGATTGCAGTGAGGATAAAAGAAGACAGCAAATACTACTACTACTACTACTACTACTACTACTATTACTACTACTCATAGGAATAATACTCAGCATGTCTCTAAGACTTTGGAGGTGAGAAACTTCAATAATGTCTTGTGCACAAATACAATAGTTTCCAAGACACTGGGGACAACCAGAAAACATCTAAAGTAAAAATTAATCCAAACTGCTTAGCCTTCCACCATTCTCTTGAGTATTAAACCTAAACCACCTTTGGCCACTTGCAAAGGTCTCTTTTCTTCTTTATTCTCAATGTAAATACTGGCTCCATGGGTCACCAGCAGTTTTGCCTCTTCCACTTTCTCCTCGTCACAGGCTAAGTGTATCATCTTTATCATTTACTGGCACACCGAGCTGCAGCAAGAATTCAACAATGTCTGTATAACCGGCTGTGCATGCCCAATGTAATACAGATCTGCTATCCTGGTCTCTCTTGGTAGCCAGGGATTTGTCGGCCAGAATCCGCTCCTTCAACTCCTCCAGCTCTCCTGCATAGGCCAGGTTGCAGACCATGAGTTTGGATACACACCCCTCCATTTTTCCTTCCCAGGCTCTCTTCAGGGCCACGAAGCCCTTTCTTCGTCAAGACCCTGAAGGAAAGGTTTGAGGCTCTTTATATTCCTGAATCAACCAGATGCCATTGGGCTATATTGGTATGTGATAGGGTCCAATGGAAATGTTACTGGCGCCCGCTCGAGCAAATCAATGAATAACGGGATTCAAGTGATCAAGTGACTACTACTACTACTACTACTACTACTACTACTACTACTACTACTACTACTACTACTACTAGAAGCATTATTAAAATTTAATCATGCATTAATTTTAGTCTATATCTCTGCTTATAATTCTCAAATATTGAAACCAATTTTTATTTTTTAAAGTATTCTATTATACCACTGTGAGATATACAATTACAAAGATATACAATTAAAAAGTTCATATTTGGGGTTTGGTCATACAGTGTTCCAGCACCCATCCCTCCACCAGTGCCCATCCCCCACTACCAACTACCCGGTTCCCTCCCCCCTCCCCAGCCCGCCTCCATGGCAGGTTCTTTATTTCTTTCCCTTTCTCTCTTTCTTTTTCCTTCCTTTCCAGACTATGGATTACAGAACATACATTAAAGGATTGTCATGTGTATCTTTTGCCTGTATTTAATGCTCAGTTCTAGGTTTGTATTAGTACCCTCGACAATTGTTAGCACACTGTTTCATTTTCTGTCTTACCCAGCCTCTGACTCCCAACGTTGAAAGCAATTATTACGATTGCATTATGATCAATGCCCAACCTTCCCCTGAGCCTTCTTATGCTCTTCCCAGCCCTCATCCTTAGAGGACAAAGTCTAGCCCTGGAAGATGACTCCCCTCGAACCCCTACATACAATGGGCCTCGGGCCCTGCTTGCTGCCAGCCCGAATCTCTTGGGAGCATGGAGGGATATTCATCGTGTCAGTGTCAGCTTTTACCATTGTGCCTGAGGACACAGACATATTTTTAGTTTATCCTCCCTAGGGTCTGACTGAAAAGGTCATGTCTAGTTTGATGCCTAATGTCAACTTGTAAAGAACTCATTTTTGGCAATAAGGCCCAAGCAATGTCAGAGTGTGGCTCCCTCACCTGCTCTTAGAATGTCCTCTTGCTAATGACCCATGAAAAAGGTGCTTTTTTAAACCCTGAAGCAGTTAATAAGAGATTTGGGGCTGGAGAGACAGATAATATGGTGGGCAGGGTGTTGCCTTGCTAGCCTTGCAGAGTTCAATCCTTCCGTACCTGATATGGTTCACCAAGTCCTGTCAGGAGTGTGTTTCTAAAAACAAAACAACAAAAAAGAGATTTTATTAAGGAGAGGAGAGTAAGGGACTATGTCCATGAGGGACTCTGCCTAGAGCAGAGAAGTTTGGTGAAAGGGGGTTGCTCAGGGAAGCTGAACCAGTCTACTGAGAAGTCGGCATGGAGAGAGGGATTCCATATCTTCTACTCACCATAAGTATGCAGGAATTGGCAACGTGTAAGCAAAGGCAGACAGGAGACTCCACCTCAAAACCCAGTAATTGTGATTTTTTTTTTTTTTTGGTGGAGGAGCATACCTAACAGCAATCAGGGCTTACCCTGGTTCTGTGCTCAGGGATCACTCTGAGCAGTGCTCAGGTGTGGGGAGCCGCCTGGAAGCCAAGATGGCGCCGACATCCGGTGCGAACGTGGCATATTCTGTGCACAAACAACTCACCGCACAGGCGCAGAGGATACCTGTTCCAGGATGTGGGCAGGAACAGCAGGCACGTCATAACGTCCGATGGCTGGGGGCCAATCAATTCCTGCCACATATGAGACGGGCCATAGATAGCTATAAAGGGACCGTTTGAGCTTGCTTGGTCGCCGGTTCTCCATTGCCCGCAAGATATAGAAGCTTTAATAAACCTGCAGAAGTATCCAGACCTCGCCTCGTGTCTTTTTGTCCTGCTGGCAGGCGAGGGCGCGCGACAACTGGTGCGAAACCCGGGAACTTTCAACGGCCCACGGTGGAGACCCCCTTCTCTTCTTAGGTAAGATAAGGGTGGATTCAGAACTGCAGGGTTTTTCTCGGAGAGGCATGCCCCAGTGGCTGCTTGACTTCCTATTCCAGAGACTGCCCGCCTGGATGGGAGGCGGTATTCATTCTGTTACTATTTTTTTGGTTTCATTTTTATTTGGTGGTGTTGTTTCGCGTTAGTCCAACGTAGATAAGCGGCCGCGAAACAAAATGGGAACCTGTCAATCGGTACAAAATTTAGTCCATGATCTACTTAAACAACGAGGCATTTCCCTTGCTCCACACACCCTGCGCAACTTTGTAAAAGAGGTAGATCTGTGCCCCCCCCTGGTTCATGGGTGTCAGGCTCTTTGTCGCTCCCCCTCTTGGAAGAAGGTTGGTGACTCCAAAATGGGACCAAAGCCATATGGCATATGATTCTTAATTGTTTGCAGGATGAAAGTTGCATCTCGTCAGTTAAGCGAGGGAGGAAGGTGTTGAGTCAGTTACAGGAGTCTATGTCAGAAACCGAGAAGAGTGAGCGCTTAGGGAGTGGCCACCCCGCTCAAAAAAGTAAGATGCCCGTAGAAAGGGCCAACTGTTCCGAAAGTGAACATGAAACTAAGAAAAAAGGACCATCCGTGAAAGGGACGAGCGACTCTGAGTCATCAAGTAGGAGTCTCCAAAGTACGAAGTGGAAAAATTCGGCTTCTAAAGTTATTTCCCTGTATCCATCTCTGCCGAAAACCTTTTCTAAAATTAGTCTTAAGGGGGCACCTCCTCCAGTAGTGAGGAGGATTCCTTAAACCCGGAAGATACGGCAGTATTGGATCGGAGGCGGCCCGTTATCATGATGAAGAACCCCCATTAGGAAAGTCCAAACTAACAGTTATTCCATCAGCACCCAGTCACCCTGCGCTAACTAGGCCGCCCCGATAACCCTGATAGGCCTCACTACCAAACTGTGTCCTCCCCCACCCCTGTGGGCTTTAGTTCCTCTTTCTTGACGCCGGAATGCCATAATCAGTTAAAAATGGCTTTTCCGGTGTTTGAAGGGAAGGGAGGGGGGAAGAATGTATGCCCCCGTAGAGTTTAATTTAATTAAAGAATTGGCGGAGTCAGTTAGAAAATGGGGTGCCACTGCCAGCTTTACTTTAGCTACCTTGGATCGCATTGCGCCGTGATAGGTTGACACCCCGAGATTGGCAAGACATTGCCAAAGCCACCTTACCTAATATGGGTTCCTACATCGAGTGGAAGGCATTGTGGCATGATGCAGCACAAGAGCAGGCTCGAGCCAATCAGCGTAGCAACACACTCGAACAACGCGCCTGGACATTTGAAATGCTTACAGGGCAGGGACCCAATGCTGAAAATCAGATTAACTTTCCCTGGGGTGTTTATCAACAGATTGCAGCCACTGCCACGGGCATGGAAAGGGCCTCAGGTCAGAAAGGGACAGCTCATTTATCTAAGATACTGCAGGGCCCTCAGGAGCCCTTTTCTGATTTTGTCGCCCGCGATGCTTGATGCGGCCAACCGCATTTTTGGAGAACAGGCAGATATCTCTCCTTTTGTTGAGCAATTGATTTTTGAACAAGCTTCACAGGAGTGCCGCACCCTCATTACCCCCGCAAACATAAAGGATTACAAGATTGGATAAAAACATGTTGAGAAGCGGGGCACCCCTTACTAACGCCGGTCTTGCGGCAGCCATTTTGCAAACATAACAAGCTACTATTAAAAGACATTCTCCCCATGCAGTGTGTTATAACTGTGGAAAGAAGGGACATCTCAAGAAGGAGTGCCGTGCACCGGCTAACCCTAATAAATCTGGAACACAATTGTGCACATGGTGCGGCAAGGGCTATCATAGTGCCTCTCTCTATGCAGGTCCGTTCGCGACCTTAAGGGCAGGCTTCTTCCACCGACAAGGAACATTCAAAACGCCTCTGAGCCAAAAAATGGGAAGCGAGGGCCCCGGGCCCAGGGCCTGAACAAGTATGGGTTCCTCCCCAGCAGAACCCTCAGCAGGGGGACCAGGCCTGGGCAATATGCCCGATTGGTCCCTCCGTGCCACCACCCGAGTCACCTTTGACGTCCGATGATGGGGCACGTTTGGTGGCGGTTTCTTGTCCCACTACTGAGGATATTTTTGGATTAATCATTGGAAAACAGACCTATGCCACCTCTGGGCTCGTGGTGTACCCGGGGTAATTAAAAGGCCACCAGAAAATCTTAAAGTTTTGTGCACCTGCCCTCAGGGAACTATTATTATTGAAAGACATGACCCCATTGCCCAAATTGTGTTACTTCCAAGGCATCAAAGTTTACCTTTGGATATATCCCCTAAGTCTGAAAACGACGAATTGGGAGCCTTTTTGATGATGGATCTTCAAAATAGACCTACTCTTAAACTTACAGTGCAAGGTAAGACCTTTGAGGGATTTTGGACACAGGAGCGGACCAGAGTATAATATCTGCACATTGGTGGCCAAAGACCTGGCCCGTTTCTGATTCTTCCCAGTCCCTCCAGGGGCTAGGTTGCCGCCCATTACCCCAGGAGAAGCGCCCACATTCTTCAGTGGATTGACCCGAGGGGCAGCAGGGTTATTTCACTCTTCATTTCCTCTTCCTGTGAATTTATGGGGCAGGGATGTACTTGCAGGGATGGGTCTTGTTTTGACCAATGATTATTCACCTCAGGCTAAAGGCATGATGCGTGCCATGGGCCATACCCTGGGGAGGGACTAGGTAAGGAGGAGCAAGGAAACATTGAACCTGTACAGGCCACCGCCAAGTGGATCGTGCAGAGCTGGGTTTTTCTTAGTGGCCACTGGGCCATCCATACCCATACCGTGGATAAAGGAGGGCCCGGTGTGGGTTCCACAGTGGCCTCTGACCTCCGATAAATTAACTGCAGTTAAAGATTTAGTAGCCCAACAATTAAAACTGAATCACTTGGAGCCTTCCACTTCCCCGTGGAATACCCCCATTTTTGCAATAAAGAAAAAAAGTGGAAAGTGGAGATTATTACATGATTTAAGAGCAATTAACAGCCAAATGCAGTTGCTGGGACCTGTACAACGGGGGCCTCCCCTGCTTTCGGCTTTACCCCGCAGCTGGCCCATCATTGTTATGGATATTCAAGATTGCTTTTTTTCAATTCCTCTGGCAGCTCAAGACAGGCCCCGCTTGCCTTTACGGTGCCCTCTATTAATCATCAAGAGCCAGATGCCAGATATCAATGGAAAGTCTTACCACAGGGCATGGCCAATAGCCCAACCATTTGTCAACTATTTGTGCAAAGGGCTTTAAGCCTGGTGCGAAAAGGTTTCCAAACGTTTATCTGTTACATTATATGGATGATATTTTAATTTTGTTACCGAGAAAAGGAAGTGCTGTTGCAGGCCCTTAGTTTATTAATTTCCTCCCTACAAATGATGGGGTTATATCTGTCCCCGACAAGATTCAACAATCTACCGTTAACACCTTTTTGGGCACCTGTGTTAGCCCTACAACAATATTCCCACAAAAGGTTCAGCTCCAAGTATCTCACCTGCGTACCCTTAATGATTTTCAAAAACTATTGGGCGATATCAATTGGCTGCGTCCCTTTTTAAAGGTTACCACAACCCAGCTACAGCCCCTGTTCTCCCTTTTAGAGGGAGATTCAAAGCTTGATTCCCCTCGCGCCTTTACACCCCAGGCCAGACAAGCCCTGCAACTAGTGGAGTCGGCCATACAAAAGGCACAGTTGCTTCGTGTAGACTATAATAAACCTTGGCAGTTATGCGTTTTCCTACAAGTAAAAGACCCACGGCTGCCCTGTGGCAGGATGGTCCATTGTTATGGCTGCATTGTCATGCCTCTCAAGGAAAGGTTCTGGAGGATTTCCCATCCGCCATTGCAGTTTTGGCCTTGAGAGGTGTCAAGGCATCCGTGGAACATTTTGGCTCGCCCCGGCCTCATTAATTCTTCCATACACCCTCAGCAAATTCAAGTTTTGGCAGCCCTAAGGAACGATTGGGCCATTTTACTTACTTCCTATACAGGGACTATTGATTGTCATTACCCTGCATCCCTTGGCCCAGTTTGCTTGCCTGCATCCAGTTATTTTTCCCAAAGTGACTGCCTCTCAACCACTTTCCAACGCCTTGCTAATTTTTACAGATGGATCGTCTAAAGGCAAAGGAGCTTATGTTCTTAACAATCAGGTTTTTTCAGTGACTTGTTCACCCTCGGTTTCTCCCAGTATGTGGAGTGCTATGTGGTTTTACAAGTTCTTCGCCTTTACAATGTCCCCATTAACATTCTTTCTGATTCTCATTATGTGGTAAATGCAGTAAAAAAGATTGGAGGTGGTTGGAGTTGTTAAAAGTGCCAGTTTGATTGCCCCATTGTTTTTTAGATTTGCAAGCATGCTTGTATCAGCGCACAGCCCTTTTTATATTGCACATATTAGAGCTCATTCCAACCTTCCAGGTCCCTTGGCCAAGGGTAATGCCGCGGCAGATGCTGCAACTTGAAATTCAAGATATGTGTTTACAAGCATAGAGCAGGCGGGTTTATTTCATAAGCAATATCATGTTAATGCTTCCACCCTAAGGCAGAGATTTGGAATTTCCCGCCAAGAAGCCAGAGAGATTGTTACCCAATGTTTAGGATGTTGCCAATTTCTCCCCGCTCCTCATAGGGGAGTTAATCCCCGAGGATTAAGACCTTTACATGTGTGGCAAATGGATGTTACGCATATTTCGCCTTTTGGAAAGTTGGCCTTTGTTCATGTTTCAACAGATACATGTTCTGGCATCATGCACGCCACTCCGCATGGAGAGAAGGCCTCTCATGTAATTCAACATTGCCTAGAAGCTTGGAGCGCATGGGGCAAACCCATGGCTTTGAAAACTGATAATGGGCCCGCTTATTCTTCCCTTAAGTTTGCTGAGTTTTGCAGACAAATGCAAATTAAGCATATTACTGGAATTCCCTATAACCCACAAGGCCAAGGAATTGTGGAACGTGCCCATAAAACCTTAAAGGCATATATTACTAAACAAAAAGGGGTATAGAGGGATTGCTGTATTCCCCAGAAATGCTGTATCCATTGCCTTGTTTACACTTAATTTTTTTGAATTTGGATGACACGGGCCGTTCGGCAGCGGATAGACATGCTGAGCCAACCCATACTCCCCTTGAGGCTAAATGGAAAGATGTTTTATTGAATAAATGGAAAGGCCGGATCCTGTTTTAATAAGATCCAGGGGAGCTGTTTGTGTGTTTCCACAGGCCCGCCGAGCAGCCGCATTGGATACCTGAACTATTGGTTCACTTTGTTTCTCCAGCCGAGAAGACCCCGAATGTGAATTTGGCATCAGCATGAAGTTACTGTTATTTTTTTGAAATAACCACTTTGTGGATAAGTATTTTAGCCTCCCCTCATTATCTCATTTCGCAAAAATGGATTATTGTTAATCCCAACACAGGGTAGTTGCTAATGCCACTGACTCTTCGTTATATCCCCTAAATACCTGGTGGCCTGACTTGTACTTTGATCTTTGCGACCTCATGGGCCCCAACTGGGGGCCCTCCGGTCATGCATCCCTGGACTGGGGATGTCAATACCCGGACTTAGATCATCTATGAGACAATTAGGATTTTATGTTTGTCCCGCCACAAGTCAAGACATAAAGGAAATATTAACTGTGGTGACATGAGTGAGGGATTTTGTGCCTCTTGGAGTTACGTTACCACGGGGGGACGCCTCCTGGGAGATGACCTCAAGTTGGGATTATATAAAAATTTCTAAATTTGATCGAACCATGTTGGGGGGCAGGAGTATGCAACAGAGTGCAAGATTGCGGTCCTTGTTATAATAAATCTGATTCCAGGTACTCATCCACCCCAAATGCTACACCTCATGGCCGCTGCAATTTGATTAAGGTTTCCTTTACCCAACAGGGTAAACAGCAGACTAATTGGGAGTCTGGTTTTATCTGGGGCTTACGCTTATATAAGTCCAGGACGGACCCAGTTGCTATTTTTAGGATTTATAGAGAGGTCCGGGTTGCCACCATTCCTGTTGGCCCAAACCATGTTTTACATATATGGTACTTAACTCCACAAAGCCATCTCAGACCCGGTCATGTTGGCTGTGTTTTGCAGGCAGCCCCCCCCCCATTATGAAGGAATTGCCATACAGGCCCAGTATGCTAATGTTTCCCAGCTATCTGCTGAATGCAATAATTTTCCAAAAAGTTGACTATTACAGCAGTGTCCGGGGCAGAACTTTGTTTTGGCTCAGTGCCACCCACTCATTTGCATCTATGTAATAAGACTGTTTTGCTGCCCAAAGGAAATTATTTTTTATCAGCCCCTAATAATTCGTTATTGCCTGCAACACTGGATTAACCCCTTGTTTGGCTGGAGAAGTTTTCAATCAATCTTTTGAGTTTTGTGTTCTTATAGAAATATGGCCCCGAATGGTATATCGCCCGGATGTCGAGGTGATTCGAAGCATAACCCAGCATTCCCGTGTGACCAGAGAAGCCGTAACCATCACTGTGGCCCTCTTACTTGGATTAGGAGGCATTTCTGCCGGAGCCGCTGGAGCTGCGACGGGTGCCACAGCTATGACTGAGTCTCGAGAACTTTGGCGTTTGCATAAAGCTATTACAGCGGACCTGAGGGACCTTGGGGACTCAATTTCTGCTTTGGAAAGATCTTTAACCTCGCTTTCAGAAGTAGTGTTTCAGAATAGAAGGGGACTGGATTTACTTTTTTTTACAAAAAGGGGGCCTGTGTGTGGCCCTAGGGGAGCAATGTTGTTTTATGCAGATCACACTGGGGGGGGTGCGGGATTCGGTGAAAAAGTTACAAGAAAGATTGTCAGCCCGAGAAAAAGATTTGGAAAATTCTCTTGGTTGGTTTAACGGAATTTGGCATAAGTCTCCTTGGATTACTACCCTTGTTTCTACATTGTTAACCCCACTATTGCTTTTAATTTTAGCCTTGACTTTGGGACCCTGGGCTTTGCAAAAAATTGTAGAATTTATTAGATCTACAGTGCGCGCGCCACCGATCATACTGTTCAAATTCATTATTCTCGCTTGGTTGCCGCGGAGGTGGACCCCCCCCTTATGATACTCAAAATGCTTAATTAACGGCTCATGTGTATGTAGGAATTTGAGAGGCCCCAACTTGATTCGCATCTTTGGCCATTTCTTGCCCCCACGTTCTAGTAAGATTGACAGCTCTTGCACACCCCCTGCCAAAGTGGGCATTGCACGGGGAGAGTGTCATACTTACCCTGAGCAGGGTGTCCGACCAAGGGTCGGGCTTTAGGGGTTATCCTGTTTGCACCAGGCCAGATTGCCCTTGCCTGACCCCAAAAGCGGGCTCCTTTTGGCACTTGGTAGGCTGGCTGCATAGGCTGACCTGGCAGGTGATAATTAACCACTCGGGGTAACAGGCTCTAACCCCACCTGCTTACAGGGTGCCCCTCTTGACTTTTAATACAAGAAGGGGGAGATGTGGGGAGCGTCTGGAAGCCAAGATGGCGCCGACATCCGGTGCGAACGTGGCATATTCTGTGCACAAACAACTCACCGCACAGGCACAGAGGATACCTGTTCCAGGATGTGGGCAGGAACAGCAGGCGGCGTCATAACGTCCGATGGCTGGGGGCCAATCAATTCCTGCCACATATGAGATGGGCCATAGATAGCTATAAAGGGACCGTTTGAGCTTGCTTGGTCGTCGGTTCTCCATTGCCTCGCAAGATATAGAAGCTTTAATAAACCTGCAGAAGGATCCAGACCTCGTCTCGTGTCTTTTGTCCTGCTGGCAGGCGAGGCCGCGACACTCAGGGGACCATATGGGTGTCAAGGGATCAATCTGGGCAAGCTGCGTGTCAGGTAAACAGCTTCCCTGTGGTAATATCTTTCTGCCCCAAGCCCTAGTAATTCAGGAGCAGAGTGGGCACTTCTGTTGATGGGGGAGTGGGTTCAGAACAAAGTGGGCACCAAAACACTGGGGAGCAGCAACCCCGAGAATGATGTCTCTCTGGCCCTGTTTCTTCTGGGCTGATTTTGCATTCAAAGGTGCCCATCTACTTCCTCAATGATCCTGAGGGTACATTGTCAACTGTACGGAATCAGAAATGAAATATGAGCAAAATAGCAGTTTTTAAAAATCTGTTTTAGTAATGATCATCTTAGATTTATTTTGTTGGACTGTGTGTAAGGGGAGGACGGAGGGTGGGGGTAGCGTTGTTCCTGAGCAGTTTTTGAGGCCTGCAACCACTGACGGTGATACTCATTAGGCTATGTGGCCTGATGGTCAAGTGCTCAGGGCTGTGCTAATGGACCACTCAGCCTCATTGGAGCAAGACCAGCAGGCACCCCCATATCCCACTGCAGTGCTTGGGCACAATGCAGTACTGGGAATCAACTCAAAGCCTGGTGCATGTGCCCCATTCCCCATTGTGTTTTATTCTGATCTGTCAGATTCCTTTTGACACATGACAAAATACAGACTGGGTGGTAACATGATTGTTCTAAATTGTACAGAGGGTGAGCAACAGATTTCACTCTGGCTCTTGGTCTAGTGCTTTTCCTAGTGGATGAGTGTATAGTGCCTGCACGGCAGAGCCTGGCAAGCTGTCCGATGCGTGTTCGATATACCAAAACCAGTAACAAAACTGTTTATTTTCCTGACCCGAAAGAGCTCTTAATACAGCAGCAGTTAACAAAGGTGAACAAGGAGTGCCTGATAAATTTCAAGGTCAACCTAGGCTGCCAAAAAGGACTAAAATGACTGTCTGTACTTTCAATGCACGTACGCTGGCATACGTGCATACGTGCATTGGAAACATATATCAATGATCGGATGGTGAAAGCGCAAAAAGATCAAATACGCCATCATTGTTCTGACTAAGACGAGGAGGCGCCAGTCGTATCACAATGTATTTGACACTGGAGAAAAATTGTTCCCTTGGAACAGGCGAGGAAAGAGGCATCGGTGGCGTTGGTGTCCTTGTCAACACGAACATGGCCATCAACATTGATTCATTTGAATGCCTAACAAACCGAAAAGGACAATTACACTTGAAGAGATGTGGCCCACTGCCAGCAATTTCTATCTTCATTGTCTACACACCAACATCCACATACAATGAAGATGAAATTGAGAAATTCTACATGGAACTGTAGGAGTTCTATAACAAAGATCACACCTTCTACAAGATCATAGTGGGTGATTTTAATGCCAAGATAGGACTGAGAAGATCGGCTGAAGAACTCCACATCGGGACCCATGGCCTAGAATGGAACAAACAGGGTGAGAGACTATCTGAGTTCATCATGTCCACCAAGACCATTCATGGGAACTCACAGTTCCAGAAGCCTGAAGCGAAACGCTGGGCATGGGAATCTCCTGGTGGACAGTTCCACAATGAAATTGACCACATCATCTTCAAGCGACAGTTTTGTCTGCCCGATGTAGCTGTCATCCACAAATTCCAAACAGGAACTGACCACCATCTCCTTTGTGCAAAATTCTACTTCCTGCAACAGGGAGAAAAGGCTGCAAAGTTTAAGAAGAGAACTCCCAGAACGACCACCAACTGGGAACTCTTTGCCACCAAGGCAGCAACATGTGAAGATACCATCATTGGCGACATCGATGAACAATACAACTGACTGGTTCAGCATCTCTATAATTGTGCGAAGAATGCCAAGAGAGAGAAAGACACAAAAGGACGCCTGTCTTCAAAAACTCTTGAGCTCATTCGCCAACGTGGCAAGGCGCGAGCATCAGGCGACCAAATGCTAATGTCCAAGCTTGCAAAGCGGTGCAGAGAAGCGATAAAAGAAGACCTCAAAGACAGAAGAGCAGAAATACTGGAAGATGCAGCAGAAGCCGGAAAAGCATTCGCACTGCCCGCCTGTCCTACGCCAACTGTAAGACCAAGATGACTGCCCTCCATCGCCTTCATGAATCTATCACATCTTCCAGAAAGACAATGGAGATTATCCATGACTTCTATTCAGATCTCCTTGATAGCCACGTCCACCTGCCCATATACCAAATTCCACAGGATGGATATGTCATTTCCAACGTTCTCCCTTCTGAAATCTGACATGGCCATTTCATCAGTAAAGAAGGGAACAGCACCAGGCCCAGACAAAATCAGACCCGAACACCCAAAGAATCTGCCGTCGGTACTCATCAATACACTAGCTCAGCTCTTCACACGCTATCTGTCCGAATGCAAGGTGCCCTCCCAATGGAAAACCAGCAGGACAGTTCTACTGTTCAAGAAGGGAGACATTCACCACATCAGGAACTATGGCCCCATCTGCCTGTTGTCCATCATCTACAAGCTGTTTACACGACTCATCCTGAACAGGATTAGCAGAACACTAGATGAAGGACAACCATGTAAGCAAGCAGGCTTCCGGAAAGGATTCAGCACAATCGACCTTATCCACATGGTAACCAAGCTCATTGAGGTTTGTAGGGGGTACAAGATGCCGCTCTGTCTCATGTTCATCGATTTAAAGGAGGCTTTTGATTCTGTGGAGACTGAAGTGGTCATCGAAGCCCTAGCCAAACAGGGTGTTCAAACCCAATACATCAAGATCCTTCGTGAGCTTTATTACGGATTCACCACCAGGATGTCACCATTCTACAAGGAAGTGATCATTGATGTCAAAAGAGGGGTTCTACAGGATGATACCATTTCACCAAAACTCTTCAGTGCCACCCTTGAGAACATCATGCGACAATTAGAATGGGAAGGAATGGGAGACAGATGGAATGAAGATAGATGGTCGGCAACTAAACCACCTCCGCCGCTGATGACATCCTTCTAATAAAACCAAACATTAGCCAAACGGCACAAAACTATGTTTCATAAACTATGTTTATGAAAAATGAAGTTGTTTCAGAGGCCCCATTCACTCTCAATGGAACAGAAATCTCTGAATGTAGCAGTTATGTGTACCTAGGTTGAGAAGTCAACATGATGAATGACCTAAAACATGAGCTGCGGAGGAGGAAGAGCAGCATGGAATGCCCTCAAAGGCATTGAAGAAATACGTAAATGGCCAAATAACCTCTGGCTCTAGGCACATCTCTTTGACTCCACCATTCTCCCTGCATTAACATACGCCTCAAAGACCTGGGCCCTCGAAAGCAGAATGAGAAGGCTATTCGGGTTCCCAGAGAGGAATCAAAAAGACCTATGCTTGGATTATCACGCCTCACTCAATTGAGAGAAGGAATCAGGAGTTTCGACCTCCATCGCTATTCCATAATCAGGGATGCTGTCTCGTTTGCCAAGGCATCGAAAATCAGATGGGCTGGACATGTAATGCGATTTGGAGACAACCACTGGACTAGAGCCATTACTGACTGGATCCGAAGGGATGTCAAAAGAGCACATGGCCGCCCACCTACAAGATGGTCAGACTTCCTTGTCAAGACCCTGAAGGAACGGTTTGAGGCTCTTCATATTCCTGAATCAACCAGATGCTATTGGGCTACATTGCACTTGACAGAGTCCAATGGAAATGTTACTGGCACCTTTTTGAGCAAATTGATGAATAACTGGGATTCAAGTGAT
>JAJIBD010001778.1:0-40504 GCA_021461705.1 Cryptotis parvus | reverse complement strand
AAGAAAGATACAAGTAATAGTATCACTTCTTATTGACAGAATATTTTTATTTTTTGACAGAACATTTATAAACTCCTTTGAAAGAGACAGTGCCAGCTTTCTGCAAATGGTCAAAACTATGTCGATGTTTATTTATCAATGAAAAAATTATTCAAAAACATTATAGAGAAATGTTTTTAACTAGTAAGAAGAGTACAAGTAAAAATAGCTAAATAGTACAAATTTAAAAAAAAGAAAATAGTAGTGTACAAAATGGGATACAAATGAGTTCTTTTGGCATAATACAAACATACTATTAAATATTAAAAATGCTCTATTTGTTTCTCATTGTGATCATGCATCTTTTGAGCTGTAAGTTCTTTAGAAATTTAAACTATTCAAGGAAGACAAGAAATCTAACCTCTAAAATGTCCTTAGTAAACAGATTCACTTGGGGAAACGGAAGTTCATCACTCAGGTGGTTAATGTTAGGCCCTGAGATCTCTCCCTAACACCATGAAAGAAAAAAATATATCTAAAAACCAAAAAGTCCATGAAACCTACCTGCCAAATTCCCCATTTGTTCTGATAATTAAAACAAACAGAAATAGAATTGAACTTTCACACAAATGCATGGAAGTAACACTTGAATGTCTGGGCAAAAATTAAAAAAAAAAATGGAATGGGTGAATTTTCCAAGTCCTAGAAACCTTTTTCAAGTGAATAAATCATGGGCGATAAGCTCTGTGAATACGCTTTCAAAAAACTTTGCTTAACTTTAAGTGCACACTCTGCTTCTTTGGGTCAGCACAGATTACATTCTTAGTGACCACAGAGTCTTCTCATCATCAGTTATTTCAAAAGTCACAACTCTCCAGGTTTGCAATTGATCTTTACATCAAATCGTCATTTTAAAGATAATTTTACCACATTAACAATGTAGACCTTTATGTTAAGGCATGCTAAGGCTTAGAGGGACTAACATAGTCCCTTATATTAATGTAACACTCACTGGAAGAAACCAAGTTTGCTAATGTTTATCAAAGCCTATTTGATATTTTGGGAGAGGATAATACACACACCTTTCATTTCTAGCTTTGAAATTGTGTACATAATTTGTATACATTGACAAAATAAGAACACTTACAGTTTTACATTCCACTGAGCATCTTTCCAACCTTCAAACCTCAATAAATTTTAAAACACTTTAAAAGTGTGATTGAGTTATATTCCAAGGTTTTATAATTCCTGGGACCCTCCTCTGATATCTCTGAGGAACTTTATCATAAAAAATACTTTATGATAAATACTTTACTGTATTATAAATGATACTTCATTATAATAAAACTTGCCGTTCCCACAACTGCCAACTATTTTTGGAAAACGTTTTAGAAAATATAAACAATAGTGGCTTTTTATTTGCTGATTGCTTTGCCAATTAGTGGAATCTTGCTTAATTTTATTCTTACTCAGACAAAAATTCTGAAGTAACTACATTGTACAGCTTCCAATATTATCTGAGTATAAAAAAAAAAAACAAAACACATGTCTTACTTCACATTAAAATCTGTAGTTATGGCTGATGTAAATATTTTCTAATATTTTCTGACCCTTCTGATTTTAATAACAATACCCAAATATATTTGAAAGGCAGCAGTACAAAAAGGAGTATATATCTTTGAGGAATCTTTGTATATAAGTAGTAGTAAATATGTATATAAATATATATATATCAATATAAATAATTATGTATTATTGATTTTTAGTGAAGCAAGGTAGAATTTATTGAAGGAAACTTGTGCATAAAGATATGAAAGGATATTGAAAGGGAAAATATGTTCAAGAGAGCGACCTCTAATATATATATATTACAATCCACAATATGTAATTGAAGGAAGAGAGAAAGAGAGGGAGAGTAAGAGAGAAGAGATAAAGAGCCTGCCCTAGAGGCAGGTCGGGGATGGGGGAGGGAATCGGGAACATTGGTGGTGAGAAATGGGCACTGGTGGAGGGATGGGTGCTGGAACATGCTGGGCATTGTATGTCCAAAATCCAAACATGAACGTTTTTGTAATTGTTTATCTCATGGTGGTTTCATCAAATATATTAAAAAAAATTTCCTTTTGTTTATGTCAAAATTATTTAAATTCATTTTCGGAAGATCCTTTTTTTGTACAAGGAATGAAGGAGAGACTTGAGTTTTTTTCCTCAACAAAATTTTCCTCAACAAAATTTTCACCAGATTCACTACCTTCCTTACTTTATCTTTTTGTGTGTTTTGCTTTTTTTATATGAACACATGAAATATAGTTATGGATGCAGTCTTTATGTGGTTGTCTCTTGATTTTGACATCTATTTCCATACCGATTGGTGACTGTTTATTTCTCCTTCACCATTTCTCCCCTTTTGTGTAAGCTTAGTAGTTTTTAATGGTTGCCAGACATTATAAACTATATCCTATGGTTGTGAATTTTCAGTTTTCTGTAAATATTACTCAACTTGGTGGACCGTATATTTGAGAGTATGTCTGCTACACTGACAGCAGTCTTTAGATATATGTTTAGAGACATTAGACTAGTGCAGAGTCCAAGGCTCCTCATTCATAAAGACAGGCATGCCCTGTGTGTTACACCCAGTGCATCACGGATTACCAAGCTTTCCAACCTGGTTTCTAGAAAGTCACTATTTGAGGAATTGGGGAATCAGGGTGGTCCACAGCCTGTGGTACTCCTGGCTCCATGCTCAGGGATCACTCCTTAGGGGCTCAAGGGTCTTGTGTGACGCAGCAGATTGATGCCTGTTCGGCAGGATTCAAGGTCCTATAGTCACGTTTTCTACTCCTAGGAGCTCTAGTATCTTTAGAACCCCTTCAAGATAGCAGTCTATCAACAGCCCGTACTGTTCTGATTTTAGTCACACAATATGCCCAAACGTCGGCCTTCTCTGAACAACTCTTTGTTAGTGCCTGTCCTGGACTTGTTAGAATTTCAGCTCTAAATTCTCTACGTAAGTAGGCTCGGACTAGACTCTCCCTTACCACACCTGGGGGGGAAACCAAACAAACGAAAATCTATCAATAATCTTTGTAAGCGAGTCTCATCTGTTGTTCTCTGCGTGTATAGAATCACTCTTCTTCACTATTGATGCCAAATGAGTTGGAAAACTGTATTCTAACACTGCAGAATTAGAAAAAGTCGTAAAATCAAATACTAATGATAGATCTTAAGTAAAAAGGTTTTTGCTCTCTAGCATAGCATGAGTAGAAGCCGTTCACCAGCCAGGGGAAATTTCAAGCAGCAACCAGGTTTCCTGCACCACCCGTGGACTGGCACACAGGCGCAGAACTTCCGCTCCCTCAAGCCCAGAGCAAATTGCCCTTGCGCCTAAGTGTAGGGACTGCCCATACTCCCAAGGACTCCAGCCCATCAAAAACAAACAGAGTTGTTCCCGCCCACTGGGCGGCCTCAGCCTGCCCTGCTGCGCAGTGCATGGTGGATCCAAAACTGCCTCTCAACTGGAGCTCAGCGCTGGGACAATGGAGGCGGCCTCACAGACCGCAGTGGAAGGTGCTCTTAGAGAGTAAGTGTAACCCCGGGTTACAGCCTGGCGTGGGCAGGGTGTAGCTTAGGGGGCCCTTAGGCCTGTCCTTTGATACCTTCCACATGGTAAGGCTCTGGGCTGGTCCGCATCAATTGCTGTATTTCCTGTTGCAGACTCTTGGATAATGACCCTATGGCCCGTTCCTCCACTGGAACACAGGCATCTCGGGGTCTGTCCTGAAGAGGAAGATCAGGGCTGGACTCTGCACCCTCTCCAAGGGTAGTCCTTGACTTCCGGGAGATTTCCATAAAGGGGATATTTCATTTCCTCTCCCTTGTGCTCATCACACCTTCCCAGTTTGATCTTTGGGCAGCCCTACTCTGGCTTAGCCCATAATGAGGAGGAGCTTGGCTGAGACTTCAACATCCTGCTCTCTGACGCCCCGCCTTCTGCAAGACCCCAGCCCACGCCCAGCGCTTCCCAATTATGGTTCCTGTTACTTAAGATCTTTTGGCTTCAATGTATGCTCTGCTGAAACACACACTACGTGTTTCTATAACTCTTTTTCATACTCCCAATTCCCTCTGCCCTGTTTCGTTTTTTTCCAAGGCACTTCCTACTCTACAGGCCCTGAACACATACTGATTCAGCCATGTGTGAGAGTCAGACTCCGCATTGATACACAGAATCCACACGTATGCGCCTGCACAGAATCCACAAGTGTGCATATGCATGCAGGTTCTCTGAACAAGCTGCCAGCGAGTGTGACCTTCTACATTTCCTTACTCTTTCAGAACCTTGGCGGAGGCAAGAGACATCCTGGAGTCTAGAATCCTGCAGGAGGAGGCAGATCTTCCCGCCTTGATCCTGACTGAGTTTGTGGTGGTATGTGCAAGAGGGAAGGCTTACTGGCCGCATTGATGGTGAGTAGGCTGGCAGGAATCCCTAGACGTGAAAAGTTAAGAATGTTCCCTACTCTGCCCTCCTCTAAACAGGATTCTTGAAAGAAAGACAAGCTGCTCTGAGCCAGCTTCAGGTGGTAGACTTCATGCAAAACTTCTGGCTCATGGCGATGCTACGCAGGGCCAGGATCCCTTGGCTTCCAAGACACAAGCCGTAAGTAGGCAGTGGCATAAGATGGGACTGCCCTGAGTGAAAGGAGGGACATGAGTAGGTCAGCCCTTTAACCGAAGAGAAGACAGATTGAAGTGTTGTAGCTAGGCATTAGGAAGTCAGGGCCTCTATCCAGAAGCCACAGAAGTGGACTGAAGGAATTTTCTTACCTCCTTTAGTAAAATATATTTAGTTATATTTTAATCTGTTGAAGTCTGTTGAGGACTGCTGGGGACTCTTTCCGAGGTCCTCAATTTACTGGGAAACGAGTTCTCTTCTACCTCCTATGCAGGCGGGGAATGGATAAAAACTCAGAAATCCAGTGCAGTTTTAAAACGACTACTATCACAGGTTCTGATATGCAATCCAAGAACAGGAAAAGCCCCGGAATCTGGGTTCCTTGTTTTGCTCCGGCCACCTGTAGGTCAAGATGGCTGCCACCACGTGTTGAAGCCCAATAGAGAACAGAGGCAGAAGCCAAGGGAAGCCAAAATGGCCAAAGGAGCGTTTCCTTTCTTCCAACTTATTTTATAGAGAGAAATCCTCCAAAACGTCCCTGCTTGGCCCATCTTGGCCTGGGCTATCTAGAGATGAATGCAGGTAAACAGCTCTGTTGCCATGCAACACTTCAGGTGGGCCTTTTGGCTTTACAAGTGCCAGAGTTGATTCAACACCTCCCCAGCTGAGCTGGGAGGGGCTGCAAGTTAAGAGTAGCTGGAGCATAAAGTAGGGCGTGTCACTGCCAATTCCTGTTTTTGCTTGGAAACTTGTCTCACTGTGGAGGGCACGTTCCAGATTATGGACATCATCTACACATTGACTATGCATCAGTTAAGGGAAGTTTCTACAATAAGCACATTTGAATATAGTGTTGATTTTCTGTATTACCCTTCTGACAAGACATGGCTGTTTACATGTGGAACCCATCAAGACACCTTGTCAATGTATTGATTGACAGTTTGCTTACTGAATCTGACAGGATGCCACATTCCTGTGACTCAGTCCCATGTTCATCATGCTACAGAGTCTCCTGGGCCCCATGGAGAACAAACAGTGGTATTCTAAAAAGGTTCATTCAAACTGACAGGAAATATCACCTTCAGCATAACAGCTGGGGAGATTTTAGACAAATAGTCATTAGAGCACATCAGATCACAAGTTTCCTGCTGCTAGTTCATACGGAGAGTCCTGTTTGGATGGGAGTCAAGGATGGGGAATATGATTGCCTTTGAGAGAGGATCCTCTCCTCTCTACCTCTTCACAATCAATGGCCTCCTGATACAATCATTTGATTTGACTACTAAGAAACCAAACCCTAGCTGGAGTGATCGTGCAGATGGTAAGACATTTGCCATTCATGTCACTGACCCAGGTTGGAACCCTGTACTCCATATGGTCCTCTGAGACCACTGGAGGATTGTGAGCACAGAGCCACGAGGAAGCTTGAAGACTGCCAGTTCTGGCATAAAAACAACGTGAAAATCAAACTCCAAGCTTTAATGAGCACCAGCAGTTGCTTGGAGTCTTACTCCACTTTATTGTGTGCACAAAGTGGGTCCCGCCTTAATGCATTGTTGAATATTTTAGTGCTAGAGGCAGAGGCACTTCTTTAAATCACATTTTGGTTTATTCTTCTAGGAACTCATTGCTAGTCACCACCCACGAAACTCCTTTAGCCACCTATCAGCCTACTTCAGGTAGTTGCAATTTTGTGGTGTGCCAAATTATAAATTGCCTTTGAGCCCTGAGGGTATAAATGTCCTGTCTAAGATTCTAAGCTGTCAGCACATGACAGAAGTCATTAGTCATCCCTCTTTCCTAATGGCCATAAAAGCAATGGGCCACATCTTCCTCCCCCACTCCCAAATAATACCCCTTTCAGTGATTAATATTTGCTAGAAATTTAGCATATAAGTTAGTCTTTTTGATCTGCTTTCTTAAATATATTCATGATATGCTATATTCATAAATATGTTATAGAACCTCCTGCTCCGGGCATATCTGTTCAACTCCATTGTTCTCCCTGCACTAACATACCCCTCAGAGACCTGGGCCCTACGAAAACAGGATGAGAATGCTATCCAAGTCTCCAAAGAGGAATCTAAGAGCTATGCTCATAATATCATGCCTCACTCAAGTGAAAGTAGGATTAAGGATCTTCGACCTCCTTTGCTGTTCCAGAGTCAGGGACGCTGTCTCGTTTGCCAAGGCATCGAAAATCAGATGGGCTGGACATGTAATGCGATTTGGAGATGACCACTTGACTATGCCATTACCGACTGGATCCCACGGGATTTCAAAAGATCATGTGGTGCCCACATACAAGATGGTCAGACTTCTTCTTCAAGACCCTGAATGAACAGTTTGAGGCTCTTTGTACTCTGAAGCAACCAGATGCCATTGGGCTAAACTGGCACGTGGTAGGGTCAAATGCAAATATTACTGGCGCTTGCTCGAGAAAATGGATGAATAACGGGACGTCAAGTGACCAAGTGATGCTTTAGAAGTATTTGTCTAATTGCATCAGTTGGGATGGATCTAAGGAATGGAAATGGTAGGATATGTAATTGACTTTTATAGAAGGTATGCCTTTTCTCAGAGAATTGAAAGCATATTGTAGGCAACATAAGTTTTAAAAATCTCTATATAGGATGTGTTGCAAGACACTGGGAGACAAAAATTAGTGATGTGTTTGAAAGAGGTACTCTAAGTGAAATGAGACTGGGCGAATTGTACTAGACTTCAGTAGAATTGAATTTACCGAGGGTAAATCCAGTAAGTGTGTTCTAGGAAATGTAAAACGTAGATACAAAAGCAAATAGATGTGAAAATACGAGTAAAATTTTGGTTATTTTCCATACTGACTTTGTCACCTATTTTGTTTTATCTCTTCAGTGAAAAATAGCCATTGTTTGCCAATTCATAATTGTTGGACAGAGATTGCTAATCATTCCATAGGTTTGAACTTTTGGTTTTCTTTTCCTTTTTGTTTTTCATTTCGCAGCCACATTCAGTAGTGTTCAGAGCTTACTCTTGGCAGTGCTTGGGGTGAACAGAGTCTGCAATTGTGCAAGGCAAGCACAGTACCACATATTTCTGATCCACAGTAAGTGCTAGGAGTACTCCCTAAGTGCAGAACCAGAACTAAATCCAAAGCACAGCCAGGTGTGCTAAAAACAATAACAATAATAATAATAATAATAATAATAATAATAATAATAATAATAATAATATAAACCACTATGTGTATCTGGAAAGCGGATGGAATTATATTTTTATCATTATTTGTCATAAAAAAAATAAATCCAAGGACATTTTGAGCTATCACACCAGTCTGCCTCTACCTCAGGTACTCTACCTCAGGGCGTGGCTGTCTAGGCAGGTAGTCGCTCACACCGCCACATATTAATACACAAGTTTGAAATTCAACACCAAGAGAAGGTAATATCTTCAAGAGAAAGAAACAGCACCCCAGAACAATCCATACCTCAACACCCCAGCACCTCATCTGTGAGGGAAAAAAACACAGATCCTCAGTTTGAAGAACAGATGTGGAAACCAACCCTGAAGACGCGAAAAAGAATGCAGACTGCATAATCTCTCTGGCAAAGAATTCAGAGAAGAAGAGGTTAGGATGTTTAACGACCTCAATAAAAAAATAAAACAGATGTCCAATACGATACAGGAGAATATAAATGAAGCAGTGGAAAGGGCAGTCAGTAAATTACGGGAGGAAATGAGAGCAGAAATGATAAAAATGCAAATAGAAATATCACTAAAAAAACTCAGTCGATGAAATGAAAACACAATACGGACTCTCAATAGTAAGATGAAAGCAGCAGAAGAGAGAATCATTGAGACTGAGGATGAGCTGAAGAAAGCACTCAGGCAACTGCATAAGATGGAAAAAGACCGGAAAATGAATCAACAGCAGAACAGAGAACATTGGGATAAATCCAAGCAGAACAAAATAGGATCAGCGGCGTCCCAGAGGGACAGGAAAGTAACCCCAAGGAAATTAAAACAGTTAAAAACATCCTGCTGAAAAGTTCCTCAAGTTAAAGGAAAAAAAATCTAGATCCCAGAAATCTGAGGGATACCAGAAAGAAGAGACCCCAATAGAAAGACTCCAAGACACATCCTAGTCAAAATATTGGATGCCATAGACAGAGACATAATTATTCAAGAAGCAAGATCAAAGAAGGAAATTGTATACAAATTAGCATCCATTCGACTTTCAGCAGACCTCTCAGAACAGACCCTCGAAGCCTGAAGGCAGTGGTGGGATATAGTGAAAAAAGTCAATGAAATGAATGCCTCAGAAAATTCTTTACCCAGCTAAACTCTCACTCAGATTTGAAGAAGGGATATACAGTTTCTTGGATAAGTAGCAGCTTAGGAACTTTGTAAACTCAAAACCAACCTCAAAGAAGGTCTGAAGTAGCTACTCTAAGATGAGACAAAACCAAAAAAGAAAAACAAACCTACACACAAAGATGGCAGAAAATCCCATGACAATAATCTCTCTCAATGTCAACGGTCTAAATGTACCAGTTAAGAGACAAAAATGGAAAAATGATGAAAACATTGAATCTGACATTCTGCTGCCTTTGAGAAACACACCTGAACAATCAGAGCAAACACAGGATCAAAGTAAAAGGCTAGAAAACAATCCTTCACTCAAACAATGCCTCCAAGAAGGCCGGGGTGGCCATAATGGTATCTGAAAACATAGACTTCAGGTTGAAGACATCAGAAGGGACAGTGAAGGTCACTTCTTAACAATAGAGAGATACATATATCAGGAAGAATTTACACTGCTAAACATATATGCACCCAACGAGGGGCCAGAAAAATACCTAAAACGACTACTAATAGACTTCAAAGAAGACAGAGACAGCACCACAATTGTGTTGGAGACTTCAACACTGCTCTATCAACTCTGGGTAGATCAACAAAATTGAAACTTACCCAGAAAATACTGGCCCTAAAAGAAGAGATGGAATAAAAGAGGACTGGTAGACATATACAGGATATTTCATCCCAAGAAATCTGAATACACGTCTCCAGAGCACATGGAACTTGCTCCAAAATAGAATGCGTGCTGAGCCATAAACCATACCTCCATAAAGGAGTTTGAAATTGTGCCAACTATTTTTTCAGACCATGATGCACTGAAAATAGAAGTTAATCATACACAAAAACGGTGACTAATACCAAGCACCTGGAAACATAACAGCTGGTTGCTGAACAACCAGCAAGTCAAAAAAGAAATCAAAGAGGAAATCCAAAGTTTCCTGGAAAGAAATGAGACTGAAGACACGAATTACTAGAACTTGTTTGATACAGCGAAAGCAGTGCTAAAAGGCAAGTTCATAGCTCTTCAAGCATTCATCAGAAAAGAGGAAAGGGCCATCATAAAGAGTCTTACTTTACAACTTAAGATCTTAGAAAGTGATCAGCAAAAGTCGCCCAGCCCAGGCAGAAATAAAGAAATAATAAAACTTAGAGCAAAAATCAATGAGATGGAATGTCAAAAAGGAATCCAGAAGATCAACAAAACCAAGAGCTGGTTCTTTGAAAAAATAAACAAGATTGAAAAACCACTGGCAAGACTTGCAAGAAAAGGAAAAGAGAGAACCCAAATAAATAGAATCAGAAATGAAAACAGGGACATCACACATCACTGTCTCACTGTATCACTGTCTTCCAGTTCATCATCGATTGGCTCGAGCGGGCACCAATAACATCTCCTTATGTCCTATCTCATGCTAGTACAGCCCAAGGGCACCTGCTTGCTCCAGGAACATAAAGAGCCTCCAACCATTCCATCAGGTCATGGGAATGAGGTCTAAAATTGTTACTGGTATTTGGCATATCAAATACAACACTGGTAGCTTGCCAGGCTCTGCTGTGCAGGTCGCATACTCTTGTAGTCATCTCTAAATCCAGCATTTATTGATGAACCGCACCGCCACAAGTGGCTGTGCGAGCCGGGCTGTGATAGGCTGGTCTGCTGGGTGGAGTTCTGAGAAGAGGGAAGTCCAGATGTGGAAAATGGAGGCCCTCATGGAATGGGGGGTTGTCTGGCTTGTGGCGAGGCTCTGCTGAGGTGGCGGGCCAGGGCTAGGAACTTGCCATCCATCCCGGGCTCCTCGTGAGCAGCTGGGCACAGGGAGATCAAGTAGCAGCTCTGCCCCATGTCTGTGAGTTTCTGGATCAGCATACCTGAGCCGGATTGAAAAAAAACACTGCTGCAGGGTGGATCTCGATGAGCCGGGCTGTGATAGGCTGGTCTGCTGGGTGGAGTTCTGATGAGAGGGAAGTCTGGATGTGGAAAATGGAGGCCCTCATGGAGTGGGGATTGTCTGGTTCTTGCGAGGCTGTGCGTGGGTGGCGGGCCAGAGTTAGAGACCACCATCCCTCCCTGGCGCCTCATGAGCAGTTTGGCACAGGGAGAGCCAGTAGCAGCTCTGTCCCATGTCTGTGAGTCTCTGGATCTGACATCACACAAACCGCAGAAATTCAAAAGATCATCTGAGAATACTATGAGCGTCTATATGCGATGAAACCATATAAACTAGAAGAAATGGACAAATTCCTGAATTACTATAGCCTCTCAAGGCTGCAACAAGAAGATTTGGAATACCTCAGCAATCCTATCACCATTGAGGAGATGGAATTAGTAATCAAAAGTCTCCCCAAATACAAAAACCCAGGTCCAGATGGATTCACCAGTGAATTCTACCAAACCTTTAAAGAGGATCTACTCCCAATCCTTTTCAAACTGTTCTGGGAAATTGAAGAAACAGAAAGACTCCCATATTACTTTCTACAAGGCACATATCTCCCTGATACCCAAAGCAGATAGAGATGTCATGAAAAAGGAAAACTACAGACCACTCTCCCTGATGAACATAGATGCTAAGATCTTCAATAAAATACCAGCAAATAGATTCCAAAGAGTCATCAAAAGATTATACACCATGACCAAATGAGATTCATCCTGGGAATGCAAGGAAGGTTCAACATCCGCAAGTCAATCAACATAATACATCATATTAATAAAAAGAAAAATAAACACCATAGGATCCTATCAATAGATGCAGTGAGGCATTTGACATGATTCAACACCCATTTATGATAAAAACTCTGTAAAATGGGAATTGAAGGAACCTTCCTCGGTATAATCCAGGCTGTCTACTACAAGCTCACGGTGATATCATTCTCATTGTGGAAAAACTGAAAACCTTCCCCTCAAGATCAGGGACAAGACAAGGCTGCCCAATGTCACCACTTCTATTCAATATAGTACTGGAAGTATGTGCCAAAGCAATCAGGAAAGAAAAAGACAGTAAGGTCAACCGGATAGGAAATGAAGAAGCCAAGCTGTCACTATTTTCAGATGATATGATTTTATAGCTGGAAAACCCTGACTTTTCTACCAGGAAGCTCTTAGAAATAATAGATTCCTATAGTAAAGTGGCAGGGTACAAAATCAATACCCAAAATTTAATGACCTTCCTATACACAAAGAAAGCAAAGAAACGGACATTAAAAAAATCATCCCATTTACAGTTGCTCCACAGAAAGTCAAATACCTGGTTCAGTTTGACAAAGAATGTAAAGGATCTCTACAAAGAAAACTACAAAACATTACTTCAGGAAACAAAAGAGGACCTTAGGAAGGAAAAGGAGACAATTTCCTTCTCATGGATTGGAAAGATTAACATTATCCAATGTTAATGGCAATACTCCCTAGAGTTTTATATATATTCAATGTGTCATTATAAAGATACCCATGATGTTCTTCAAAGAAATTAACGAAACAATCCTGAAATTTTTATGGACAAATACCGCCTCCCCCCATGGATAGCTAAAGCAATCCTTGGGAAAATGGAGATGGGAGGTTTCAGTTTCCCCCAACCTCAAACTATACTACAAAGCAGTCATAACTAAGACAGTGTGGTATTGGTATAGAGACAGACCCGTAGACCTATGGAATAGAACTGAATATTGACATGGACACTATCATGATGAGTGAAATTAGAAGGAAAGGGACAGATATAGAATGACTGCATTTATTAATGGGATATAAATATATACCAGTGTTTTACTAAGTGTAGGAAATGGTAATGTCAGACTAAAACTCACCATTGAATATACAGAGACTTAAATCATAACCCTAAATATTTGCAAGGCTATTGGCAATGTGTAAAAAGAAGAGGGAAAGAGATCAGAGACATAGAGAGACAGAGAGAAAGAGAGGAAAAGTGGGTACCTACTATTGAGGCAGCCTGGGGTGAGTGGGAGGGTGTGTGTGTCCATTGGTGGTGGGAATGGGGCACTGGTGGAGGGATGGGTTCTGGAATATTGCATTACCAAGAAACAATTATGAACACCTTTGTAAATGCATGTCTCCTGGTGGTATAGTCAAACATTAAATAAAATAAATCCAGGAAATTACTATCACTGTCTTCCCGTTCATCATCTATTTGCGAGAGCGAGCCCCGGTAATATCTCCATATGTCCTGTCTCATGCTAGTAGAACCCAAAGGCATCCTCTTGCTCCAGGAACATAAAGAGCCTCAAATCATTATATTAGGTCATGGGAATGACCGAATATAAATGTTACTGGTATTTGGCATATCAATATGACACGAGCAGCTTGCCAGGCTGCTCATACGGGTGGAATATCTTGCAGTTACCTCTGGTCGCTGGGTTGAGTTGTGATGAGAGGGAAGTCAGGACGTGGAAAATGGCAGCCCCCATGGAGTAGGGGGTCAACTTGCTTGTTGTGAGGCTCTCTTGGGGTGGCAGGCCAGGGCTAGAACCCGCCATGCCTCCCCGGCCATGCCTCCAGGGCGCCTCATGAGCGGCTAGGCACAGGGAGAGCAAGTAGCAGCTCTGCCCCATGTCTGAGAGTCTCTGGTTCGGCATACCTGGGCCGGATTGAAAAAATCACTGCTGCAGGGTGGGTGTCTATGATCCAGGCTATGATAATCTGGTCTGCTGAGTGGAGTTGTGACGAGAGGGAAGTCTGGATGTGGAAAATGGCATCCCCCATGGAGTAGGGGGTTGTCTGGCTTGTTGTGAGGCTCTGCTGGAGTGGCAGGCCAGGGCTAAACCCGCTATGCCTCTCGGGTGCCTCATGAGTGGCTGGGCACAGGGAGAGCAAGTAGCAGCTCTGCCCCATGCATGAGAGTCTCTGGTTCAGCATACGTGGGCCGGATTGAATAAAAAACTGCCGCAGGGTGGAACTCGATGAGACAGGTTGTGATAGTCTGGTGTGCTGGGTGGAGTTGTGACGAGAGAGAAGTCCGGACATGGAAAATGGCAACCAACATGGAGTAGGGGAGGGTGGTCTGGCTTGTTGTGAGGCTCAGCTGGGGTGGCAGGCCAGGGCTAGAACCCACCATGCCTCCCGGGCGCCTCATCCAGGAAATAATCCTTTATTTAATCTTTTATAATAAATCCAGGAAATAATAATCTTCATGAAAAGATTACACCACCCCCCCACGAATTATTGCTTGTTTGCTAAACACATTGCTACTAAACATTTCCTTACATCTTTGGGAGTTAGTTGTAGCCTTGTAACTGTAAATTAGCTTAGAATATATGGGTATATTGATTTGTGATTTTGCTAAGCTTGTGCTATGGCTAAGGACATAATTCAAATGGTAAAGCACATACATAGTATGTGTCAGGCACTGGGCTCAGTTTCTGTTAAATCATCTGCTTTCCCATCACCAATGTTTTTTGTAAGCTCTCCTGGATAGGGGCCCAATAAATATAATACTTTATATCTCAACTTGCTTAGTAGAGACTTCCCAAACAGACACACCACAGTCCTTTACTTTTTCTCAGTTTTCCCGCAAGTGGAAACAATCCTATGAAGGTAAAGAAACAGGATGGAGGGAACCTGGATCTTTGTCATTTGGAAGAAAACTGCTTGAAGAAGGATGATTCTGTTGAACCACTTTTGTGAGTAAATAGGTTGAGATTCTGGGAGATTAGAGGAGAGACAATTTTGTATAACATTAAGCAACCAAAAGTATAAGATGGTTCTATCTGATAGTTTAAACTTCAGGATCTAATTCTGACTGCCCCAAACACATATAAATAGAAAAACCCTAAAATGTTTTATGATAATAATACAATATTTTAATATTTGTTGGACTAGAAGAGTGCGCTTCTTGAAGAATTTTCACCTTAAAATTTTAAATGTGAACGTAAAAATAGGATTTTGGTCAAAAGCAAAGATAATAGTTTCATTACATTCACCACTTCTCATTCCAAAGATAAAATAAATTGTCACATTTCCTTAACTACATCTACGCAATGGAATACTATGCACCTGTTAGGAAAAAATGAAGTTATGAAATTTGCCTATAAATGGATAGACATGGAAAGGATCATGTTGAGTGAAATTAGTCAGAAGTAAAGAGAGAGATATAGAATGAATACATTTATTTGCATGACATAAATATGTATATTTACATATAATGATATCAAAATCCAAAGTCAGGCAAAATGTTGATCAGGAGGTCTTACGAAAAGTGGAAATTACCACAAAAGGTGTGGGAGTCAGAGTTTAGGTATTACAGAGATGGGAACATGTGCGAATAAATGTCAGAAGGGCTAATACCAACCTAGAACTTAGAATTAAATACAGGCCAAAAAAATGCACATGATGGCCTCTAAGTATATGTATTGCAATCCACAATATGTAAGAAAAGGAAAAGAGAGAGAGGGAGAGAGAAAAGAGATAAAGAACCTGCTATGGAGGCAGGCTATGTAAGGGAAGGGAAATGGGAACATTGGTGGTGGGAAATGGGCACTGGTGGAGGGCGGGTTGCTGGAACACTGTGTGACCGAAACCTCCAAACATGAACAACATTGTAATTGTATATCTCACAGTGGTATAAGAAAATATTAATAGAAATAGGATTTTGGTCAAAAGCAAAGTTAATAGTTTCATGAAGCTCACCACTTATCATTTCAACGATAAAAAATTGTCACATTTGACTTAACTCATTTCTTCAAACTTTTCTGACTTTATACATGCCTGATTTGAGCAAATGATATTTAAGTTATTTATAAGATATGTGTTCTTAGGAGAATGAAACGATTTGAAACAGTTTGCTTTGCACATTGAGTTGCAAAGTATAAATCCTCTTAACAAGAGCTTTAAAGTGTCAATCGAGAACTTCCTGATGCCCTAATAAACAATAAAATAATAATTATAATGCTCCCCGATTAAATCTGTAAGTCAGAAAAGTGTCTAAGTGTTACTGCTGAATTTAACATTTTTTCTAGCTTTGGGAAATAATGTGTTTATTCAGTTGCCTTATTTTATTGTGCTGTTGTTTTTATTCTGGAAATTGCTATCAGAATTTTTGCTTTCTTTTTTCTTCTGAGTAATTTCAATGCTTTATCTCACCAATATGTAAGTTTACTTACTGTATATGAAGAGTTTATGAGAAGTTTAGTGAGTCTCATCACAAATAGTTAACAAAATTTCTTAAAAAATGACAGCAGGACCCAAGAAATAGTACGTGTAAGGCGTTTGCATTGCACAAAACAGCCCTCTGTGTGAGCCCAGGCACTGCATGTGGTCTAAAGAGTGCTCCTCAGGAGTGATCCACGAACACAGAGCCAGGAATAAGCACTGCGTACTGCTAGATGTGGCCCACCCAAGACAAAATAGAAGCCATCATAATTCTGTTTTTTATTTTGATATGTATTCGGCTTTACATGTCATGGAAAGTTTATTTCAAAGACTGCAATAATTTTTAAAATTTTATTTCATTATCCCACAGTGAGTTATACAATTACAAAGATATTCATGGATGGATTTCAGTAATACAGTGTTCCAGCATTCATCCCTCCACCAGTGCACATTTCCCACCACCAAGGTCCCGATTCCCATCCCCAGGCTGCCTCTATAGCAGGCAATACTTTCTTCTCCCTTCGTCTCTTCTCTCCTTCTTCTTCTCCTTCTCCTCCTTCTCCTTCTTCTTCTTCTTCCTCCTCCTCCTTCTCCTATCCTTCTTTCTCCTCCTTCTTCTCTTTCTCCTTTTCCTCCTTTTTCTCCTCCTTTTTCTCCTTCTCTTCTCCTTCTCCTGCTCCTCCTTCTTCTCTTCTCCTTTTCCTTCTCCTCATCCTCTTGCTCCTCCTCCTCCAGTTCCTCCTCCTATTCCTTCTCCTACTGCTCCTCCTGCTCCTCCTCTTCTTCGTCCTCCTCATTCTTCTTGTTCCCTTCTTCTCCTACTCCTCCTCCTTCTCTTCTTCTTATCCTCCTCTTCATCTTCATCCTCCTCCTCCTCCTCCTCTTCTTATTCTTCCTCTACCTCTTCTCTTCTTCTTCCTCTTCTTCCTCTTTGTCTTTTTCCTTTTCCTCCTTTTCCTCATCCTCTTTTACTTCCTCTTCTTATTCTGCCTTCTCCTCCTCCTCCTCATCGTCGTCCTCCTCCTTTTCTTCTTTTTCATTTCACTTCATAATTTCACTAAGGATGATAATCTGTGTGACCATCCACTTGTAGGTACATTTCATGACTTCTTTTTCGTAGCAGCTGTATACTATTCCATTGTTTAGATGTACCATTGTTTCTTTAGCCACTCTTCTGTTCAGAGGCTCTCAAGTTATTTCCAAATTCTGGCTATTGTGAATAGTGCTGCGATAATTATAGAAGTGCAGGTGGTAAGCGTGTGGGAGTCAGAGGTTGGTTTAGATAGAGAAGGGAACATGTGTGAATAAATGTCTAAAGTTCTGATGCTAACATAGAACTGAGCATTAAATACAGACAAAAAATGCAAATGATGGCTTCTAAGTGTACGTAGTGCACTTAGAAGTGTACAAATGTGGGAGAAGGAGGAGAGAGAGAGGGAGAAGAGAGGAGATAAAGAACCTGCCATTTAGGCAGGATGTGGGAGGGGGAGGGAATTGGGGACATGGGTGGTAGCTGGGGGGCACTGGTGGAGGGCGGGGTACTGGAACACTGTGTGACCGAAACCCCCAAGCGTGAACAGCATTGTAATTGTATATCTCACGGTGGTATAATAAAATGTTAAAAAAAGAAGTGCAGGTGGTGTTTCTGTTGTGTTTTTTTTTATATTCAGGCTATATTCCCAGAAGTGATATTGCTGAGTAAAATGGGACCTCAATATCCAGTGTTTGTGGAATGGCCATATTTTTTTTCCATTAAGGCTGCACCAGTCGATATTCCCAACAACAATGAATGAGAGTCCCTGTTTCCCTGCATCTGTGCCAGCACTGGTTGTTCTTACTCTTTTGGATGTGTGCCAGTTTCTGTGGTGTGAGATATATTTCATTGGTGTTATGATTTGCATCTCCCTAATGAGCAACTATGAAGAGCACTTTTTCATATACCTTTTGGCCATACAAAATTTCTTTTTAGGAAATTTCTGTTCATTACTTCTCCCTACATTTTAATCACTTGATCACTTGACATCCCGTTATTCATCGATTTGCTCAAGCGGGCACCAGTAGCATTTCCATTTGACCCTATCACATGCCAGTGTAGCCCAATGGCTTCTTAGTGCTGCCGAATTAAGGGCTCTTTCAGGGTCAGGAATATGAACATTTTTTTATTACTGGTTTTGGCATATTGAATACGCATCGGACAGCTTGCCAGGCTGTTGTGCAGGTGGTATACTCTTAGAAGCTTCCTGGGCTAAGCACTGCTAGGATTAATATGAAATTCCTACCCTCTTCAGAATTTTTTAAAACAGTAAAAAACACTGGGGATGGGGACCAGTACAGCAGGCAGGGTTTTGCACTGCACACAGCTAACGTGGGTTTGATCCAGGCATCCCATATGGTCCCCCAAATACCGCCAGGAGTAACCCGAGTGTCCCCGGATGTGACTTGATCACTTGATCACTTGAATCCTGTTATTCATCGATTTGCATTGTATTGTTTTATAACCATCTTCACATCTATTTTATCTTTATGTTCTTGTATAACCACCACAGCTGTCTCATCTTTTTGAAACTTAAACCACATATTCATTAAATAATAACTAAGCTCCCACTACCACACTCCTGATTATCACCTTTCTCATGTCTATCTTTATGAACGTCTACTCTAAGAACCTCATATAAGTAGAGTCATACAATACCCATTATTTTGTAACTTGCTTATTCTTATAAGCATCTTCTTTCAAGGATCGTGCTCTTATAGCATACGACATAATATTCTTTAAGTCATAATTTTCTTTAAATATGTTTTTAAATGTGTGTAGCACATTTTGTCTATCCATTAATCTGTCACTGCAAACTTAGGTCACTTCTCCTTTTGACATTATTGCTATGAATGTGATTACATGTAATATCCATATAAGTGCATTTAATATATGCGCAATAGTAGAATTGTCAGAAACTAGTATGATTCATTGCAGATAATGTCATAATGATATTAATTAACTGCTATTGGGATTCTTGTAAATGATGAGATAAAATATGATGTCAAGGGGCTGGAGTGATAGTACAGCATGGAAGGCATTTGCCATGTACAAGGTCGCTCAGGTCTCTGAGGCCTATGTTAATGCAAGGAGAATGGTGGAGTTGAAGAGATGTACCTAGCCCGGAGGTTCTTTGTCCTTTTAGCTATTTCTTTGATGCTTTTGAAGGCATTCCATGCCGCTCTCTTCCTCCTGCGCAGCTCAGGTTTTAGGTCATTCATCGTGTTGACTTGTTGACCTAGGTACACATAACTGCAGCATTCAGAGATTTTTGTTCCATTGAGATAGGATTGAGATGACATGTTTATTCCACAGATAGGATTGTTCCATTGAGATGTTTGTTCCACAGATAGGATTGCTTTGCTGTATATAAGGAGACTGACTTTAGGCCTCATCGCCTTTTTTTCCCTTCCTTGGGTAGGACTGCTCTCGGGTGAGATGCTCTCTCTTCTGTGGGAGACTTAGGGTCTTTTCTATGGTCTAAGTCTGACCAGATCTAGAGTTCTTTCATTATATTGGATTGCTGCGGAAGACCTTTATCCAAAGGCTTATTAAAAACCTTTGGAACTATGCCAGACTCGTGAGTTTTCATCCGTTCCCCAACAGCTTCAGAGCTAGAAGACAACTTCTGTCCTGATACTGTGGTGATCCTAGAGGCATCCGTGACATCTGGTGTCCCTATGTGGGCTTCCCTGCACCTGGAGATCCCACCAAGTTGCTGATGTACTTTTCCCTGAAGCTGGGAGCAGAATTCAAACTGTGAGTTAAAATGGGTTTAAATGGGTTAAAACCTCCTGGAGGTTTTTTCTTTGTTCTGGTTTCACCTGCTTTTTCAGGTGCTAGCAGCAGTCATGACTTCTGTAGCTGCCATATCCTCCGTCAGTGTTTACATAGAAGAGAGATCTCATTAGAACGAACCTTGGCTTAAGAACATGTAAGTAGACTAAGCTGTGAGTGGGTAAAACATCAAATCTCCCAGACAAGGTAAACTATCATCCAACAAGAGACTACTTTCAGAATTGTTCATGAAGTCAGATTCATATGACAGCTTTTAATTTCCCCATGTTCCTAATATTTTTACAATGCCAGAAAGCCTTTCCCAAAAATTCTTCTGCCAAGTAGTGATACATTTTGCACTAAGTTGTTCAAAATGGAGGCAGTAATGTAAAATGAACTCTAAATATTAGCATACTGTGCATTGGTTCTTAGACTACATTATTGCTCTCAATATTTTCTATGTCATGTGGGCAGTCATTTTCAACATCGAACTCCAAGCTCTTCTCAAAGAGAGTCACTGTCACTGTCTTCCCGTTCATCGTCGATTTGCTCGAGCGGGCACCAGTAACATCTCCATATGACTTGTCTCATGAAAGTAGAGCTCAAAGGAACCTGCTTGCTCCAGGAATATAAAGAGCCTCAAACCATTCCATCAGGTCATGGGAATGAGGTTTATAATTGTTACTGGTATCTGGAATATCAAATACGACACGGGTAGCTTGCCAGGCTCTGCCGTGAGGTTAGCATACTCTTGTAGTCATCTCAAAATCCAGCATTTATTGATGAGCCAGGCTGTGATAGGCTGGTCTGCTGGGTGGAGTTCTGACGAGGAGGAAGTCCGGATGTGGAAAATGGAGGTCCTCATGGAGTTGGGGGTCGTCTGGCTTGTTGTGAGGCTCTGCTGGGATGGTGGGCCAGGACTAGAACCTGCCATCCCTCCCAGGCACCTCATGAGCGGCTGGGCACAGTGAGAGCCAGTAGCAGCTCTGCCCCATGTCTGTCTCTGGATCAGCATACCTGGGTCTCAAAGAGAGAAGAGCAGAAATACTGGAAGATGCAGCAGAAGCGCGGAATAGCATTTGCAATGCCCTCCTGTCCCCCGCCAAGTATAAAACCAAGATGACTGCCTCCAACGTCCTGATGGATCTATCACATCTTCCAGAAAAGCAATAGAAAAGATTACCTGACTTCTACTCAGATCACTTTGATAATCACGTCCACTGGTCCACATACCAAATTCCGCAGGATGGATATGTCGTTCCCAACATTCTCCCTTCTGAAATCCAACATGCCATTTCGTCAGTAAAGAAGGGAACGGCACCAGGCCCAGACAGTGTCAGAACTGAACACCTGAATGTGAGATGCCCTTGCCCACCAGCGGAGAAGAACGACCACAACAGGATTCTTCTTAGAACACGCTCTATTGGAGCCCCTAATTCTTGAGAGTTAAGAAGGTGAGAAGGACCCCCGACCCTCTGTGCAAGCTGCCTTTATACAGCGCTGGTCAGCGTGTCCATTTCCCATTGGCCAGCACAAATCGTACGAGCTGATGAAACAGGCACTGATTGGATAAAGCCTGAAATCATACCACGCCAGGGGCCCTGTGCATGCGTGGGCCAGATGGTGGAAGGGCAACGTGGCATTGGGTGTAGCCCGCAACTGCTTACAAACAAGTTTATGCTAGGCAAAATGGCGTCTGTCACAAAATGGCGCCCAACATCTCCCCCTTTTTGTTTTCGTTAGCAAAAAGCGCCTAAACAGTCACCCGATCAAGGCCAGCACTTATTCAGAACAAGCCGATCAAGGATGGTTGCCTGGAGGAAAGAGAAGCAGTGTTACACCTTCCCTTGTGTAATGACACTAGGCCTAAGGAGTACAAAGGCTGTAACGTGATATTGAACATGTCTCACAGGGTGCAATGGCAACAAGACCTCCTCCTTGTGCCAAGACCATGTTCAAAGATCTCTCTTAAGGGTAGCAAGCCATATTTGGGGGACTTGCCTTGCTCCAATGCTGCCATGGCTTGAATGATAATGGCCTTATCTTTAGCATGTTGTGCTCTAAGTTTGCATAACAACCAGAGGCAAAGGAACACACCAGTGCAAATTGCACCAAAAATTCCCACCCCCACCCATTCCTTACAGAAATTAAAAGCGGAAAACAGCCATTCAGTAAAATCCCCAAGGGTAATGGGTTCAACTTGGGTGGCTTTGAGGGTAACAATGTCCATCAATTGCCAATGTAACAGGTCCTCTGTCTCCCTGCGACCAACTGCCTGCAAGGTATTTTGCAATAATTTTGCTTTTGTTGTTTAACTTTTCATATCTGAGGGGAGTAACACACATATGTTTTTGTTTAGCAATGCATCCAATTTGTATTATGTTAAATAATTCTTTAATTTGGGCTTGTAATAAGTCTGCTCTTTGATTGGTGGCCAAATGCTGGACATAAGATGTTTATTAACACGATTTTGTGTTTCCAATATTTTAGACTTTTGGCTAATTACATTATTAATGGTTTGAGCAGCTTGTACCTGATTGGCTATTGCGACATCCGCCGTAAATGCTGCCGCAGCAGACACAGCAATAGCCGTGGCAATTGCTGTAATGATACCAAAGTCTCGGGGCTCGCGAATAAGTGACATTAAAGGAAAGGTGCTGGTATCTATTTCTACCAGCATGGGAACAAAGGTAGGCAATTTCACCACTACTGCGGTTGTTAAAGATCCATTCCAGCACTCAGTCAAATAGCAATCAGTAACTGAACAATTTAAATTTGATTGACTATCATTGATTCACTGCATCACTGTCTTCCCGTTGTTCATCGATTTGCTTGAGCAGGCCCCAGTAACATCTCCATATGTCCTGTCTCATGCTAGTAGAGCCCAAGGGCATCTGCTTGCTCCAGGAACATAAAGAGTCACACTCCATTCCGGAATGAGGTCTATAATTGTTACTGGTATTTGGCATATCAAATACAACACGGGTAGCTTGCCAGGCTCTGCCGTGCAGGTAATATACTCTTGCAGTCATCTCTAAGTCCAGCATTTAATGATGCTCATGCGGCCGCCGCGAGCAAGACTGTGATAGGCTGGTCTGCTGGTGGAGTTCTGATGAGAGAGAAGTCTGGATGTGGAAAATGGAGGCCCTCATGGAGTGGGGGTCACCTGGCTTGTTGCAAGGCTCTGCTGGGCTGGCGGGCCAGGGCTAGAACCCGCCATCTCTCCTGGGCTCCTTGTGAGCGGCTGGGCACAGGGAGAGCAAGTAGCAGCTCTGCCCCATGTCTGTCTCTGGATCAGCATACCTGGGCCGGATTAAAAAGACTGGGCCTGAGCAATAGCCCAGCGGGTAGGGCATTTACCTTGCACCTGGCCGTCCTATGCTGGCCCGGGTTCGATCCCCGACATCCCATATGGTTCCCCGAGCACTGCACGGAGTGATTCCTGAGTGCAGAGCCAGGAGAAATACCTGAACATTGCCGGGTGTGACCCAAAAAGCAAAAAAAAAAAAAAAAAAATCATTGATTAACAAAAATAAATACGGGGGATGTAAACAAACTCCAGCCTGGAGCAAGGTTGCGCTTTGTAACAAACTATTATTTGTTATATTTCCCAGGCGATATCCACGATGATCTTTAGTAATTGTACCCGAGGCATTAAAAAGTTGGTGTTGAGCCCCCAATAACTGAGCTATAGCCAAGATGTCAGATACAGCGCCTACTTTGTTGCTTACCAGCCATTGGTAATAAGGCCAGCCCTCCCCTGTAGAGGAGGTATTGCTGCTTTCATTGTACACATAGCGTTTAAGACCAGGGGATATAGAGAAACCTAAAGCAATTTCTTTGGACCCATATCTTCTATCTTGACATTGCGTAAACACTGAAGGAAAACCAAAATTGGGCCAACAATGTGGGGAGGCCAAAAATTTTGTGCTATTAGTAGTAGCATTATTGCTATGCTGCCAGGGAATTCCTAAAATGCTTTTCATTATTAAGGTAGTAGTATTTATTTGTGGGGTAGCATTAATAGCTGTGCCTGAACCCGAACTAACGCCCCTTGCAACCTGAGTAAACACATTTGCCAATATTTTAAAGAGGTTATACTCTCTTTCAGGGGATTAAGCCAAGCAGTAAGGTTTTTGCGTAATATGTGTATACAGGGGCTGCTAACATTAAAGGAAAAACAAAATGTCCCCTGTGGTTGAAAACTGGTCCAATTAAACTTATTACTATCTTCTAATCTTTGGTAGTACAGGGGGCCTCCATATCACAGGAGGTGGAAAATAAGGATGGTAAGACACTTGAATTAGCATGAACTGGCACTGGCATCGGCCATGTTCTGGTTATTGCCCAGAGTCATTCACTTTTCCCATAGCTCTGCTGCAGAACCATCAGTAACGTCAAAATGATCAGCTCTCTTGTCATCTTGACAGATGAGATGCGTCAGTCTCTCTGGTACCCAGATTGGATCTTCCTTGTCCTGTGGGAAATCACAAACAGCTCCCCTGGATCTTGATATTACAGGATCCGGTCCATACAATTTGTTATCCAAAACATTTTTCCATTTTACTTTTGTGTTGGTAGGAAAGACATTATTGGCATGTCGATCGGCAGCTGAGTGCCCTTTGTCATCCAAAATTAAAAAAAATTTGAGGTAAATAAGGCAAGAGATAATCTACCTTTGGGTGAGTAGCCTTTGGCTATTCCCCTTTTTTGTTTTTGTGACAATTCTTTGAGGGATCTGTGGGCTCTTTCTACTACACCTTGGCCTTGAGGATTATATGGCAAGCCAGTGGTGTGGTGTATTTTCATTTTAGAGCAAAATTGTTGAAAACCTTTGGAACAGTAAGCGGGACCATTGTCTGTTTTTAGGGTTCGAGGTTTACCTCCAAGCTGCCCATGCCTCCAAGCAGTGAACAATAACATTTGCAGTTTTCTCACTACTTAATGGTGAGGCGTGAATGACACCTGAACAGGTATCAATAGAGACATGGATGTAACTTAACTTTCCAATACTTGGGATGTGAGTAATGTCAATCTGCCAAAGATCTCCTGGCCGAATACCTCTGGGGTTCACGCCAACATGGGGTACGGATAAAAATTATGCACAAGAGGTACAGGATTTAACAATGTCCCGGGCTGTTTGTCTTGAAATTTTAAATTTTAACCATAAGGTACGAGATGGGACATGGTATAGCTGATGAAAATTCTGAGCTGCTAAAACGGGGTCTACAATATGAGCAGCAAAGGCCTGAGTGGCCTTATCGGCTAAATCGTTGGCGGCCGACATGGGCCCAGGCAACAGTGAATGAGCTCTAATGTGTCCTATAAAAAGGGGGGTTAGTTCTATTTCTAATAAGAGCACACATTTCAGTTAAATATTTAAACACCGGGCTCTTTTCTTTAACAATAGCCGAGGTTTCTAAACGTCGGACAGCATTTACCACATAATGTGAATCAGATATTAAATTGAAAGGTTCATAAAAATTTTTAAAAACTTCACAGACAATTTGGCATACTACAATTTGAGGTGTGTCCGGTTGAAATTGTATAAGAACAGGAGCTCACCCCGGTACAACATAAGCTCCCAAGCCTGTTTTGGATCTATCTGTATAAATATCCAAAACGCCCTGAAGGGGTGCATCCCTCATTATCTTTGGAAAAATCACAGGGTGTTGCGATACAAAAAGCAGTAAATTATGTTTGGGATAATGATTATCTACAGTTCTGGAAAAGGAGCAACATAGTACTGCCCGTTCATCACAGGTGGCAGCCAATGTTTGTACTTTGCTTTTGGGTATATGGTTGAATAAGTTGTTCAGGTTCCTTAGCAAAATGAGTAGTTGCTAATTTAAGTCCCTGTAGGGCCAAGGAGGCTACTGCCGTAGGATAATGCTCAACAGTTTTTCCTGGGGAGGCATGTGGATGTACCCACAGCAATGGTCCGTCCTGCCACAAAACGGCCGTAGGGAGCACTATAGTAGGCAGAATACATAACACTAGTGGTAACTCTTCTTGTAATCGGGTTAATTGTGCATTACTTATGGCATTTTCTACCATACTGATTACCTGCCTTGCTTCTGGAGTCTATATGCGCGAAGACGAAACATTTGGATTGCCTTCTAATATGCAAAATAAAGATTTTAAGTCTGCTGTTGTAAGTGGTAAATAGGGCCTGAGCCAATTAATATCGCCCAACAGTTTTTGGAAGTCATTCAATGTTTTCAGTTTATCCGTTCTAATATGTATTTTCTGTGGTCTAATATTTTTGGGGTGACAATGGAGCCTAAAAAATTTATTTATGGATGCTTTTTGCACCTTTTCGGGTGCAATTAGAAGGCCCTTACTTTCCAATGCAGGCACCACCTTAGCATAGACTTCATCCAGTACTGGCTGCAATGGGGCGGCTATTAAAATGTCATCCATATAGTGGCAAATGTTAACCTGAGGATGTTCTGTACGAACCAAAAAGCAAAGCCTGATGAACAAATAGCTGACACATGGTTGGGCTGTTGGCCATTCCCTGGGGAAGAACCCGCCATTGATAATGTTCATCAGCCTTTTCATTATTAATAGAAGGCAAGGTAAAAGCAAAGCGACAGCAATCCTCTTTAGCAAGGGGAATGGAGAAAAAACAATCCTTAATGTCCACTACCACAATAGGCCAATCTTGCGGTAGACTTGAAAGAACAGGCAGTCCTCGCTGAACAGCACCCATAAGTTGCATTTGTCTATTGACGGCTCTAAGATTGTGAAACAACCTCCATTTCCCTGATTTTTTTCTTAATAACAAATATGGGAGTATTCCAGGGAGAGCGTGATGGCTCCAGGTGTCCAAGGGCAAGCTGCTCCTCCACCAGCACCTTAGCTGCTTCTAATTTTTCTTGAGAGAGGGGCCACTGAGGGACCCAGACTGGGTTGGAGGTTATCCAGGTTATTGGGATTCCTTCCTCACTGGTCCCGAGGAAAAACCCAGGCCTGAGTATATATCTAACATCCAGGCCTTCATGGCATTGTACCAGGCTTTGCAAAGAAAAGGAAAATGTCAGGGACCCAGACTGGGTTGGAGGTTGTCCAGGGTATTGGAGATTCCTTCCTCACTGGTCCTGAGGAACAACCCAGGCCAGTGCGACCTGCATTCCCTGAGGCGCTAATGGGCTCTGTGATGCCTTGGAGATTTTTACCAAGGCCTTTTCCGGGAACATAACCTGAATTTTTCATAATATCACTGCTTACCCTTGAGCACCTAGTTATTATTTCTACTTTCATTTTTTTTGATGTGAACAAGTTTATTTATTTATTTATTTTTATTTTTTATTTGTTTTTTGTTTTTTTTAAGTATTTTATTATACCACCGTGAGATATACAAATAAAAAGATATACAATTAAAAAGGTCATGTTTGGGTTTTGGTCATACAGTGTTTCAGCACCCGTCCCTCCACCAGTGCCCATCTCCCACCACCAACATCCCCGGTTCCCTCCCCCTTCCCCAGCCCTGCTCCATGGCAGGTTCTTTATTTCTTTCCCTTTCTCTCTCTCTTCTCTTTTCCTTCCCTTCCAGACTATGGATTACAGAACATACATTAAAAGGTTTTCATGTGTATCCTTTTGCCTCTATTTAATGCTCAGTTCTAGGTTGGCATTAGTACCCTCGACTATTATTAGCACCCTGTTCCATTTTCTGTCTTACCTAAAGTCTGACTCCCACACGTTTGTGATAATTTCCACCTTTGACAAGACCTCCTGATATGTTTCACTTGACCTTGGATATTGGTATCATAATATGTACATATATATTTATGCCATGCAAATAAATGCAGTCATTCTGTATCTGTCTCTCTCCTTCTGGCTAATTTCGCTCAACATAATCTTCTCCATGTCCATCCATTTATAGGCAAATTTTATAACTTCATTTTTCCTAACAGCTGCATAGTATTCCATTGTGTAGATGTACCAAAGCTTTTTTATCCAGTCATCGATTTTCGGGCACTCTGGTTGCTTCCAGATTCTGGCTATTGTGAATAATGCTGCTATGAACATAAAAGTAGGGTTGGTGTTTCCGCTGTGTATTTTTGGTTTCCCAGAGTAGATTCCCAGGAGTGGTATGGCTGGGTCAAATGGGAGTTCAATTTCTAGTCTTTGGAGGAAAGTCCATATTGTTTTCCAGAAAGGCTGTACCAGCCGGCATTCCCACCAACAATGGATGAGTGTCCCCTTTTCCCCACATCCACGCCAGCACTTGTTGTTCTTGCTCTTTTGAATATGTGCCAGTCTCTGTGGTGTAAAGTGGTATCTCATTGTTGTTTTGATTTGCATCTCTCTGATGATTAGTGATGATGAGCATTTTTTCATATGTTTTTTGGCCATTCGAATTTCTTGCTGAAGTTTCTGTTCATTTCTTCTCCCCATTTTTTGATGGGGTTGTTTGTTTTCTTCTTGTAAAGTTCTACCAGTGCCTGATATATCCTGGATATTAACCCCTTATCAGATGGGTATTGGGTGAATATTCTTTCCCATTCTGTGGACTGCTTTTGTATCTTAGTCACTGTTTCTTTTGAGGTGCAGAAGCTTTTTAGTTTCATGTAGTCCCATATGTTTATCTTTTCTTCTAGTTGCTTTGTTAGTGATGTTTCACCTTTGAAGATGCCTTTAGCTTCAATGTCGTGGAGGGTTTTTCCTATATTTTCTTCAATGTACTTTATGGATTCAAGTCTGATATTGTGATCTTTAATCCATTTTGATCTGATTTTTGTGCATGGTGTTAGACACAGGTCCAAATTCATTCTTTTACATGTCGCTGCCCAGTTTTCCCAACACCACTTATTGAAGAGGCTTTCCTTACTCCATTTTAAACTCGTTGCACCTTTATCAAAGATTAAATGATCATGTGTTTGAGGTTGGGTGTCAGGATACTCAATTCTATTCCATAGGTCCACAGGTCTGTTTTTATTCCAATACCATGCTGTTTTAATTACTACTGCCTTGTAGTACAGTTTGAAGTTGGGAAAGGTGATGCCTCCCATCTTCTTTTTCCCGAGGATTGCTTTAGCTATCCTTGGGGGTTTATTGTTCCATACAAATTTCAGGAGCGTTTGGTCAATTTCTTTGAAGAATGTCATCGGTATCCTCATAGGGACTACATTGAATCTGTACAGAGCTCTAGGGAGTATTACCATTTTGACAATGTTGATTCTCCCCCATCCATGAACAGGGAATGTGTTTCCATTTCCTTGTGTCCTCTTTTATCTCTTGGAGCAGTGTCTTGTAGTTTTCTTTGTACAGGTCCTTTACATACTTGGGTAAGTTGATTCCTAGGTATTTGATTTTCTGTGGCACAATTGTGAATGGAATAGTTTCCTTAATATCCCTTTCTTCTGTTTCGTTATTTGTATATAGGAAAGCCACTGACTTTTGGGTGTTGATTTTGTATCCTGCCACTCTACTATATGCATCTATTGTTTCTAGGAGTTTTTTGGTAGAGAGTTTAGGGTTCTCTAGGTATAATATCATGTCATCTGCAAATAATGATAGCTTGACTTCTTCCTTGCCTATCTGGATGCCCTTGATGTCCTTTTCTTCTCTGATTGCTATGGCAAGTACTTCCAGTACTATATTGAATAAAAGAGGTGAGAGGGGGCAACCTTGTCTTGTCCCTGATCTCAGGGGGAAGGCTTTCAACTTTTCCCCATTTAGAATGATGCTTGCTGTGGGCTTTTGGTAGATGGCTGTAACTATCTTGAGCAAAGTCCCTTCAATTCCCATTTTCTAGAGTGTTTTAATCATGAACGGGTGCTGGATCTTGTCAAATGCTTTTTCTGCGTCTATTGAAAGGATCATATGGTTTTTATTTTTTCTTTTATTGATATGATGTATTATGTTGATTTACTTGCGAATGTTGAACCATCCTTGCATTCCCGGGATGAATCCAACTTGGTCATGATGTATAATCTTCTTGATGAGTCTTTGGATTCTGTTTGCTAGTATTTTGTTGAAGATCTTAGCATCCGTGTTCATCAGGGATATTGGTCTGTAGTTTTCTTTCTTTGTGTTGTCTCTCCCTGCTTTGGGTATCAGGGTGATATGTGCCTCGTAGAAGCTGTTTGGGAGTGTTTCTGTTTCTTCTATTTCCTGGAAGAGCTTGAAAAGGACTGGCAGTAGGTCCTCCTTAAAGGTTTGGTAGAGTTCACTAGGGAATCCGTCTGGACCTGGGCTTTTGTGTTTGGGCAGACTTTTAATTACTGTTTCTATTTCCTCGATGGTGATGGGTTTATTCAGGTATTGGAGGTCTTCTTGTTTCAGCCGTGGGAGGTTATAGGACTTCAGGAATTGATCCATTTCTTCTAGATTCTCATGTTTCACGGCATACAGGCTGTCAAAGTAATCTCTGATGATCTTTTGGATTTCTGTGGTTTCTGTTGTGATGCCACCCTTTTTATTTCTGATTCTGTTTATTTGGGTTTTCTCTTTCCCTGTCCTTACAAGTCTTGCCAATGGTTTGTCAATCTTGTTTATTTTTTTCAAAAAACCAGCTCTTGGTTTCATTAATCTTTTGGATTGTTTTTTTTGGTTTCCAACTCATTGATTTCCTCTCTAAGTTTTATTATTTCCTTTTTTTCTGCCTGGGTTGGGCTCCTTTTGTTGGTCTTTTTCTAATGTCTTCAGCTGTGTAGTCAGGTTATTTATGTGGGCCCTTTCTTGTTTCCTGATGAATGCTTGCAGAGCTATAAACTTCCCTCTTAACACGGCTTTTGCCGTGTCCCACAAGTTCTTATAATTGGTATCTTCATTTTCATTTATTTCCAGAAATCTTTGGATTTCCTGTTTGATTTCTTCTATGACCCATTTGTTGTTCAGCAGTGAGCTGTTCAGTTTCCAGGTGTTTGGTTTGACTCCCTGTTTCTGTGTACGGTTAACTTCCATTTTCAGTGCATCATGGTCTGAAAAGATAGCTGACACAATTTCTATCTTTTTAATTTTATTGAGGTATGCTTTGTGGCTCAGCATGTGGTCTATCTTGGAGAATGTTCCATGTGCACTAGAGAAAAATGTGTATTCAGCTTTTTTTGGCATGAAAAGCCCTGTATATATCCACTAGCTCTCTTTCTTCCATTTCTTCCTTCAGGTCCAATATTTCCTTGGTGAGTTTCAGTCTTGTTGATCTATCCATCGTTGTTAGAGCAGTGTTGAAGTCTCCAACTATTATTGTGCTACTGTTAATGTCTTCTTTGAGGTCTCTTAGCAGTTGTTTTATGTATTTTGCTGACCCCTCATTGGGTGCATATATGTTTAGTAGTGTAATTTCTTCCTGGTGTACATACCCCTTAATTAATAAGAAGTGGCCTTCGTTGTCCCTTCTAACCTTTTTAAGCCTAAAGTCTATATTATCTGATACTAATATGGCCACACCAGCCTTTTTGGAGGAGTTGTTTGCATGGAGAATGGTCTTCCAACCTTTGACTCTGAGTCTGTGTTTGTTCTGCTTATTCAGATGCGTTTCTTGTAGACAGCAGAATGTTGGGTTCAATTTTTTAATCCATTTTGTCACTCTGTGTCTCTTAATTGGTGCATTTAGACCATTGACATTGAGAGAGATTATTGTTATTGGATTTTGAGCCATCTTTCTTTTTGTGTTTGTTGTGTTTATGGGTTTGGTCGCATTAGAGTAGACCCTTCAGTCCTTCTTTTAAAGTTGGTTTTGAGTCCATGAAGTTCCTGAGTTGTTGCTTATCCATGAAGTTGTGTATCTTTCCTTCATATCTGAATGTGAGCCTGGCCGGGTAAAGAATTCTCGGTGAAGCCTGCAGTTCATGGAGCCTTTTCGCAATATCCCACCATTGTTTTCGGGCTCGGAGTGTTTCATCAGAGAAGTCTGCTGTAAATCTTAGAGATGTTCCTTTGTATGTGATTTCCTTCTTTGATCTTGCTGCTTTCAGTATTCTATCCCTATCTATAGTTTTTGTCATTTTTATTCTGTTTTTTATTTTGATATATATTCGGCTTTACATGTCAATGGAAAGTTTATTTCAAAGACTGCAATAATTTTTAAAATTTTATTTCATTATCCCACAGTGAGTTATACAATTACAAAGATATTCATGAATGGATTTCAGTAATACAGTGTTCCAGCACTCATCCCTCCACCACTGCACATTTCCCACCACCAAGGTCCCGATTCCCATCCCCAGGCTGCCCCAATAGCAGGCAATACTTTCTTCTCCTTCTTCTCTTCTTCTCCTTCTTCTCCTTCTTCTCCTTCTCCTCCTCCTTCTCCTTCTCCTCCTTCTCCTTCTTCTTCCTCCTCCTTCTCCTATCCTTCTTTCTCCTCCTTCTTCTCTTTCTCCTTTTCCTCCTTTTTCTCCTTCTCCTTTTTTTCCCTTCTCTTCTCCTTCTCCTGCTCCTCCTTCTCTTCTCCTTTTCCTTCTCCTCGTCCTCTTGCTCCTCCTCCTCCAGTTCCTCCTCCTATTCCTTCTCCTTCTGCTTCTCCTGCTCCTCCTCCTCTTCGTCCTCCTTATTCTTCTTGTTCCCTTCTCCTCCTCCTCCTCTCTCTTCTTCTTTTTCCTCCTCTTCATCTTCATCCTCCTCCTCCTCCTCTTCTTCTTATTCTTCCTCTTCCTCCTCTTCTCTTCTTCCTCTTCTTCCTCTTTCTCTTCTTCCGCTTCCTCCTTTTCCTCATCCTCTTTGACTTCCTCTCTTCTTATTCTGCCTTCTCCTCCCTCATCGCTGCGTCGTCCTCCTCCTTTTCTTCTTTTTCATTTCACTTCATAATTTCACTAAGGATGATAATCTGTGTGACCATCCACTTGTAGGTACATTTCATGACTTCTTTATCGTAGCAGCTGTATACTATTCCATTGTTTAGATGTACCATTGTTTCTTTAGCCACTCTTCTGGTCAGAGGCTCTCAAGTTGTTTCCAAATTCTGGCTATTGTGAATAGTGCTGCGGATAATTATAGAAGTGCAGGTGGTGTTTCTGTTGTGGTTTTTTTTGATCTTCAGGCTATATTCCCAGAAGTGATATTGCTGGAGTAAAATGGGACCTCAATATCCAGTGTTTGTGGAATGGCCATATTGTTTTCCATTAAGGCTGCACCAGTCGATATTCCCAACAACAATGAATGAGAGTCCCTGTTTCCCTGCATCTGTGCCTGCACTGGTTGTTCTTACTCTTTTGGATGTGTGCCAGTTTCTGTGGTGTGAGATATATTTCATTGGTGTTATGATTTGCATCTCTCTGATAAGTAACTATGAAGAACATTTTTTTCATATACCTTTTGGCCATACAAAATTTCTTTTTAGGAAATTTCTGTTCATTACTTCTCCCTACATTTTAATCACTTTGATCACTTGACATCCCATTATTCACCTATTTGCTCAAGCGGGCACCAGTAACATTTCCATTTGACCCTATCACATGCCAGTGTAGCCCAATGGCTTCTTAGTACTGCCGTATTAGGGGCTCTTTCAGGGTCAGGAAGATGAACATTTTTTATTACTGGTTTTGGAATATTGAATACGCATCAGACATCATGCCAGGCTGTCGTGGCGGGTGGTATACTCTTAGAAGCTTGCTGGACTAAGCACTGCTAGGATTAATATGAAATTCCTACCCTCTGCAGAATTTTTTAAAACAGTAAAAAAACACTGGGGATGGGGACCAGTACAGCAGGCAGGGTGTTGCACTGCACATGGCCAACGTGGGTTTGATCCCGGCACCCCATATGGTCCCCCCAAATACCGCCAGGAGTAACCCGAGCATAGCCGGATGTGACTTGATCACTTGATCACTTGAATCCCGTTATTCATTGATTTGCTCGAGCGGGCACCAGTAACATTTCCATTGGACCCTATCACATGCCAATGTAGCCCAATGGCATCTGGTTGATTCAGGAATATGAAGAGCCTCAAATCGTTCCTTCAGGGTCTTGACAAGTAATCTGACCATCTTGTAGGTGGGCGGCCACGGGATCTTTTGATATCCCGTGGGATCCAGTCGGTAACGACTCTAGTCCAGTGGTTGTCTCTAAATTGCATTACATGTCCAGCCCATCTGATTTTCGATACCTTGGCAAACGAGACAGCATCCCTGATTCTGGAATAGCGATGGAGGTCAGAACTCCGGATTCCTTCTCTCACTTGAGTGAGGTGTGATATTCCAAGCATAGCTCTTTCGATTCCTCTCTGGGAGACCCGAATAGCATTCTCATCCTGCTTTTTTTTGATGTGACTTAAAAATAATAAAAATAATAAAATAGACACAAAAAGATAAAGATCTGTCCTATTTACATGCATAACAAGGAAGTACACTTGGTTTGAGTTTGGGGGAAAATCAAGCATTGCAGGAAATACGTATCAGGATGTAAGTAACATGAAGGGCATGTAAGTGTAAGGCTTTTTATCTAATTTTTTGGTCATGTTGCTTCAATGAAAACTTATTCACACAAGGAAAAAACTAGCTATGTAATCAATAAAATTCATAAAACTAAACTAACATCACTATAAACCTAAGTTCAAAAGTTGAAAAAATGTTTTAAGACGTAAGCTGAACAAAGTCTAAAAGGGAAAAACCTTTGAGGGCAGGTGGGTTTGGGTCACACCTGGAGGTGTTGGGGACGGAACCTCAAGTTGGTCACTGCTGGGTAAGCACAAATCCTTATGCCTACCCATTGTACCATCACTCCAGGCCCTAAAAAGATTCTTCCTTCAGTAAATTGGGACTAAGACTCCTTTATGAAGTATACATGCCCATCGGCCAGTCCACCAATGTTTCAGAGAACAGATCGTGGATCACAGGATACTGCTGGGCTTTCTAACAAACTGAAATCAAAGTAATTACTATCCCGGCAGTCCTTTCCCCGATGAGGAGCTAACGAGGTGCTCAGAGCTCAGCAGATGAACAGGCCCTTTCTGGAATGCAGTAAAGTTTGATAGCAGCAAAGTTAGAGTCTCACACAGACAGAAGCGCCAGGTTCTCTGTGTAATGTCATGTTCTAGCACTATTTTATTCTCAGGAAAGCAGCTAACTGTACAGTACATCAAACACTCCCTGTATTGTTCGTTGAGGGTCACACCAGCAGAACTCAGGGGCTTACTTTCTCAGGCCCATAAAGCGTTCACTATGCTCAAGATTATTTTGAAATGACAGATTGAGGCCATTTTTTTCCCCACTATGACAACATTCCTCTGACAGAAAATGGAATTGAATTAAATATTTCTTCACCAGCCTTCCCCTTGGGAAATGCATTATCTGTGTTTATGTGGATTTAAATTCAGTAAAGGCTCCTGTACCTTTTCTCTTTTTGGAGTTTTGGGGGTCACACTGGCAGCCCGGTGCTAGGGGGCCCACGAGTGTCAGGGACCCACCTGGGCCTCCATACAAAGCCCCGCCCACACAGGCCATAGAGCTCTCCTCTAGGCCTGCTCTCATGCACCTAAAACAAAGTTAAGGCGCTTCCTCAAACTCCATCTAAAACAAAATCTCCACTAGGCCTTAAAAAGGTCTGACCAAGCTCCTTCCCTGGCACCATGGGGGACCACGCAGGCACCTTCTGTGCTTACCAGCATTTTAGCAGAGCAAGGGGGTTCAGAGCACAGTACAGCGGGTAGGACCTGTATGGTCCCCTGAGCACCACCGGTGTGACCCAAAACAGCGAACCCCCAGGGCTGGAGGGGGGGCATTTGCATAGCCAGGTGGGGCTCAAAAAAACATACAAAAAAAAAGGCACCCCCGCAAAAACAAACAAAAACCCCACCAAAGAGCTGAGCAAGGATGCGCCCTGTTTCCCCAAAGCCCAGCAGCCCCCACGGTCCCAGAGGCCCCATGCAGTATACAGGCGGCCACATGCAGCCACGTGAGTGTGCTTGGCGTTAAAAGCTTCACGTTAGGGCTTTCTAAGGCCTTTGAAAAGAGGATTCCGTGCCCAGCACTGGATTTACCTTTTAACGTCCTTCAAAGCCCACCACCCCCAGCCCAGACGGAAGGAAAGCGCTCTATAATGTTAGGTGCGCTTGCCCCGACCCGGTTCGTGCTGTTCTTTCTCCCCCGACCCAGCCTGGCTGGTTCAGGACCACATCCACGCCCCTGGTGTCCTCCTTAGGCCACTGCCATTGATCCAAACACAGGCAGCAGAGCGGGCACAAGGTCCTCTTCGCTTCCCAAGTGTATCACTGTTCCCAAAGCCAGCGCCAACGTGCACAAAAGCTGCGGGGGGGCAGGCGCAGCTCCAACACCCCCCCCCCCCCCCCCCGCCAAGAAGGTCAAAACTCTGGGTTCCAAGCATCTTTTTCCCCCCAGACAGTTGATTCACTTCTTATGGGATCCAGGGCCCACCCCGGCGCGCCGGTCCATCCGAGAGGCGCCGGCCCACAGCAAATGTCGGGGTGCACGCCCCGGGCGGAGGGTGGGGCGCGGCGCGCAAGGTCCCAGCACGTGGCCGACACAAAATGTCTGACAGCCAGGGGGGGGTGGGGTGGGGGGTGGCGCCTGGGGTCCACCGGCAACCTTGAAAAGTCCTGGGGCGCCCGACGAGTCGCTCAGGACGACCACGCGGCGGGGGCCCCTCATCTGTGCAGAGCCCAAGGACACAAAACTTGGGGCGCGCCACGCAGAAACCCTGCTGGACGCCTGGCCCCGAGTCCGCAACTTGTTCCGCGGCCACCTGACGGCACGACCAGCCCGGTGGCCCGGGTGGCCATGGCCACTCACCCGAGGGGCCGGGAAACACGGTCCCAGTCGGGGCGGCGCCGGCGGGCGGGAGGCGGAACGCGGCGACCCAAAAAGCAAAAAAAAAAAAAAAAGGGCCGCCGCGCCACGGCACGTGCGCAGCCCCAGGCCGCCCCCAGGACCCCCCACGCCGGGCCTGCCGGAAGCGGACACCCGGCGTCGCCCTTTCAAGCCGGGCAGCGTGGCCGGGACGCGCCGCTCCCCGCCCTAGCCTCGCACCGAGCCTGCCGGCCGAGCTCCTGAGGCGGCGGAGGAAGACGGGCGCCCGCCAACATGGCGCTGCGTCGTCGGGCTGTGGCGTGCCAGGCCCTGCCAGCCGCGCGCCGCCGCCAGCCCACAGCCCAAGGCCAGGCACCCGACCCGGCTCCACGGCGGGGGGTGCGGGGGCGACCCTGCGCCGAGCCGGGGGTCCAGCCGAGTGTATGTATTAAAACCGTATACATTTTAAGACGGTTGGATTTTTTTTTCTTTCAAGTTCTACTAGTGTCTTTTATATTTGTTGATAGTAACCTCTTCTCAAATGGGCATAAACAATCTCTTTATACAACATTATAATTAATATAAATAATTTATATTCAACATTATGGTATTTTGTGTTTATCTCTTAATTTTACTTAGGACAAATGTGTTGCCATAGCAATACTAGTTAAATGTGCTAATGCAGGAAAAATTTCAAATAAATAACTTTTATTACATCTCTTCCAAATTGGTACAATCTTGTTTTGATTACTCCTATCATTTATTTTTGTAATATTTTAACGGGAGTAAGTAAAACATGTCTATGTATGGTAACATCAGTACATTTTTTATTCTTTCTTAAAGGAGAAGGCATTTTGCTATACTTTGACACACCTTTGACATATTTGGTTTATCACAGGTATCTTTAAAATATATCAATGAACCAAGTTTTGCTCTGCTTATAATTGTAATTGGATATTCCAAATAATACTCATTAGATTTTCTAGAAAGTTCTGTTATATTTCTCACTAAGTGTTAACGCAGGTCTTCTTTATTTTTATGTTTCTAAACATGCAGTGTCTATTGCAGGGTAGAGGGGTTAATTCCTTGCAGTAAGGGATGGGATTTGTTCCCCGATATTGAACTTTTTATCTATGTCTCTTTGACTTAGACTGAATTTACCAGACATACTATTTGTATACATAAAAAACTGCAAGTGAATTGAGGTAAGTGGAGTGTTCAGAGAAACCTTAAATGAGTGAAGTTGACTTGTTACACAATAAAAGTGTAACGCTTTAAAATATGTATGGTTTATATTTTTATGGAAAATATATAAAGTTGCATCTCTTAGCAGAGTTCACAGGCATTAAGAGCATTGTATTGTTTTATAACCATCTTCACATCTATTTCATCTTTATGTTCTTGTATAACCACCACAGCTGTCTCATCTTTTGAAACTTAAATCACATATTCATTAAATAATAACTAAGCTCCCACTACCACACTCCTGATAATCACCATTCTCATGTCTATCTTTATGAACATCTACTCTAAGAACCTCATATAAGTAAAGTCATACAATACCCATTATTTTGTAACTTGCTTATTCTTATAAACATCTTCTTTCAAGGATCATGCTCTTGTAGCATACGACATAATATTCTAATATTCTTTTTTTTTTTTTTTTGCTTTTCTGGGTCACAACCGGCAATGCTCAGGGGCTACTCCTGGCTCTGCACTCAGGAATCACTCCTGGCGGTGCTCGGGGGACCATATGGGATGCCGGGAATCGAACCCGGGCCGGCACTACGGCCGGCGTGTAAGGCAAACGCCCTACCCGCTGGGCTATCGCCTCCGGCCCCCCATAATATTCTTTAAGTCATAATTTTCTTTGAATATGTTTTTAAATGTGTGTAGCACATTTTGTCTATCCATTAATCTGTCACTGCAAACTTACGTCACTACTCCTTTTGACATTATTGCTATGAATGTGATTACCTGTAATATCCATATAAGTACATTTAATATATGCGCAATAGTAGAATTGTCAGAAACTAGTATGATTCATTACAGATAATGTCATAATGATATTAATTAACTGCTATTGGGATTCTTGTAAATGATGAGATAAAATATGATGTCACAGAGCTGGAGCAATAGTACAGCATGTAGGGCATTGTCCATGTACAAGGTCGCCCAGGTCTCTGAGGCCTATGTTAATGCAAGGAGAATGGTAGAGTTGAAGAGATGTACCTGAGCCGGAGGTTCTTTGTCCTTTTAGCTATTTCTTTGATGCTTTTGAAGGCATTCCATGCCGGTTCTCTTCCTCCTGCGCAGCTCAGGTTTTAGGTCATTCATCATGTTGACTTCTTGACCTAGGGTACACATAACTGCAGCATTCAGAGATTTTTGTTCCATTGAGATAGTATTGAGATGACATGTTTGTTCCACAGATAGGATTGTTCCATTGAGATGTTTGTTCCACAGATAGGATTGCTTTGCTGTATATAAGGAGACTGACTTGAGGCCCCATCGCCTTTTTTTTCCCCCCTTCCTTGGGTAGGACTGCTCTCGGGTGAGATGCTCTCTCTTCTGTGGGAGACTTAGGGTCTTTTCTATGGTGTAAGTCTGACCAGACCTAGAGTTCTTTCATTATATTGGATTGCTGTGGAAGACCTTTTCCAAAGGCTTATTAAAAACCTTTGGAACTATGTCAGACTCAGTGAGTTTTCATCCGTTCCCCCAACAGCTTCAGAGCTAGAAGACAACTTCTGTTCTGATACTGTGGTGATCCTAGAGGCATCCGTGACATCTGGTGTCCCTATGTGGGCTTCCCTGCACCTGAAGATCCCACCAAGTTGCTGATGTACTTTTCCTGAAGCTGGGAGCAGAATTCAAACTGTGAGTTAAAATGGGTTTAAATGGGTTAAAACCTCCTGGAGGTTTTTTTCTTTCTGGTTTCACCTGCTTTTTTCAGGTGCTAGCAGCAGTCATGACTTCTGTAGCTGCCATATCCTCCGTCAGTGTTTACATAGAAGAGAGATCTCATTAGAACGAACCTTGGCTTAAGAACATGTAAGTAGACTAAGCTGTGAGTGGGTAAAACATCAAAGCTCCCAGACAAGGTAAACCATCATCCAACAAGAGACTACTTTCAGAATTGTTCATGAAGTCAGATTCATATGACAGCTTTTAATTTCCCCCATGTTCCTAATATTTTTACAATGCCAGAAAGCCTTTCCCAAAAATTCTTCTGCCAAGTAGTGATACATTTTGCACTAAGTTGTTCAAAATGGAGGCAGTAATATAAAATGAACTCTAAATATTAGCATACTGTGTGTATTGGTTCTTAGACTTCATTATTGCTCTCAATATTTTCTATGTCATGTGGGCAGTCATTTTCAACATCGAATTCCAAGCTCTTCTCAAAGAGAGTCACTGTCACTGTCTTCCCGCTCATCATCGCCGATTTGCTCGAGCGGGCAGCAGTAACATCTCCTTATGACCTGTCTCATGCAAGTAGAGCCCAAGGGAACCTGCTTGCTCCAGGAACATAAAGAGCCTCAAACCATTCCATCAGGTCATGGGAATGAGGTTTATAATTGTTACTGGTATCTGGCATATCAAATACACGACACAGGTAGCTTGCCTGGCTCTGCCGTGGCGGTTAGCATACTCTTGTAGTCATCTCAAAATCCAGCATTTATTGATGAGCCAGGCTGTGATAGGCTGGTCTGCTGGGTGGAGTTCTGACGAGGAGGAAGTCCGGATGTGGAAAATGGAGGCCCTCATTGAGTGGGGGTCGTCTGGCTTGTTGCGAGGCTCTGCTGGGCTGGCGGGCCAGGACTAGAACCCGCCATCTCTCCTGGGCTCCTTGTGAGCGGCTGGGCACAGGGAGAGCAAGTAGCAGCTCTGCCCCATGTCTGTCTCTG
>JAJIBD010001777.1:0-24911 GCA_021461705.1 Cryptotis parvus | reverse complement strand
TTTCAAGCTCTTCCAGGAAATAAAAGAAATAGAAACACTTACTGATAGCTACATTCATAATTTTTTATATCACCCTGATACCCAAAAGCAGAGACAATATAAAAAAAGAAAACCAGAGACCAATCTTCCTGATGAACATAAGATGCTAAGGCAAAACACTGCTCGTAGACCTTCTCATTCCAATGGTGACCTGAAGGAATGGTTTGAGGCTCTTCATGTTCCTGGAGCAACTGGCGAATGCCCCAGGGCCAAGAACAGGGCAGGACATATGGAGGCCAAGCATGTAAGTGCCTGCAAATCAATGGGAAGTGATAGATAAAGAAAAATAAAAAAATGGGAAGTGATGGAATTAAGAGAAAAATAAAAACCATATGATCATATCGGAGAGATGGAGAAACATGTGACAAGCCCAACACCCGTTCATGATAAAAACTTCCACTAAATGGGGGAATTGAAGGAACCTTCCCTTAGAGGATCACGTTGGAGGTGAAATTAGCCAGAAGGAAAGACAAATACAGAATGACTGCAGTTATTTGCATAGTGTGCCGCTATTCGTAAGCAGGTGCTGCAGACAGGGGAGACAGGGGCTTGTTTTACAATCTAGGGGCTCTTCCCTTCTGGGCCGATGGTTAATGTTATTACATAGATAAAAAGACTGAGCCCACTGGGAAGAACCCAGAGCCATGGCAGAGCCTAGCAAGCTACCTGTGGTGTACTCGATATGCTTAAAATTAGTAAAAATAATGGACCTAATTCCACTGAATGGAGATGTTACTGTGCCCACTCAAGCAAATAGATAACAAATGGGGAAAACAAGTGACGTGTGTGTATGTATGTATGTATGTATATATATACATTATCAACATTACACATATATATACATATATGTATATGTATATATAGAATATGTTATATAGAGTGATACCAATATCCAAATGGATCAGGAGGTCTTGTCAAGGTAGAGTCTACCACAAATGTGTGAAGTCAGAGGTTAGGTAGGACAGAGAAGGTAACAGTGTGGCAATAATTGCCGAAAGTGATAATACCAGCCTAGAACCGAGCACTAAATTGGGAAGCAAAAGAGATACACATGATACTGCAAACCACAACGTGTAAGAGGAGATAGAGAAAGAGAGAAAAGAGATAAAGATCCTGCCATAGGGGCCAGAGCGATAGCCCAGCGGGTAGGGCATTTGCCGGGCAACGCGAAGCCGGCCTGGTTCGGAATTCCCAAGCATCCCATATGGTCCCCCGAGCACCGCCCGGAGTAATTCCTGAGTGCAGAGCCAGGAGTAGCCCCTGAGCATTGCCAGGTGTGGACCCAAAAAAAAAAAAAAAAAAAAAAAAGATCCTGCCATAGAGGCAGACTAGGAGAGGGGGTGGGAAATCAGGGACATTGGTGGTGGGAAATGGGCACTGCTGGAGGGATGGGTGCTGGAACACTGTAAGACCGAAACACAAAAATTGTCGGGCCCTCCACCGGGTCCCGACAGTGCCGGGAAGCGAAGTTCCCTTCTACCTCCGGGGCGGGCGAGGAATGGATGAACACTCAGGAACCAATGCGGTTTTAAAAAGGCTTTACTTATCACAGGTTCAGGCATACAAATCAGCAAAAGGAAAACCCCGATGCTTAGGATTCCAGGCTAGAACCCCAGCCACGTGTAGGCCAAGATGGCGACCACCACGTGTAAAAAAACTTCCAAGGGGAATAAACGCTCACAAGGCGAGATCCCACAGAGGAGGCCAAAAGCCAAAAAGCTAGCCGCAGGAGCCAAAAGCTGAAGGCTGAGGAACCAAAAGGCAAGGTGAAGGGGCCTCAAGTCAGCCCCTTATATACACCAAAGTAACCCAATCGGGAGGTTGTCATGCCAACAAAGAACGCTAAACAGAGTGTAGTGCCACACCCTATTGTAGGTATAAACAAAAGGTTACACCAAGGACTAATCCCGAGATTATCTCTATGTAAAACACTGGAGAGAGAGGGGGCTGATATAAAGTAATACATCTTAACTTCATGAGCTTCATGTAATCTAGATGGTACCCACAAGGCCCTTATTATTATCTGCACCAGGGTGATTCTGAGTATCTTGTTCTCATGTACTGAAAGGGTCATACTCACCTGCTTAGAGCAAACTAGTATGATCCTTCCTATAGTCTACCTTTAGTCTCAGCGTAGCCAGGGTGGTAGTCTCCTGGTAAATTCTAACTGTCCCACGTTGGGTGCAGTGGGTATAAAGAGGAGCTGTGCCCAATCTAGAAAAAACATAGAAGCCTTAGAAGATGTATAAGTCAGAAGTTATTCAATCAAGGTGACTTCTGTAAGTGCCACACCCTCTAGCAGTGTTTACATAGAAGAGAAATCTCATTAGAATGAACCTTGGCTTAAATAAGATTAAGCTGGGAGTGAGCAAAACAACAAAACTCCCAGATTAGCTAAACATGTCCTCCAACAAAACATGAACATCTTTGTAATTGTATATCACACGGTGGCATAAAATATTTAAAAATAAAGAAAGAAGTAAATAAATAAATAAATAAATGGCCCACCACTTATTAACCCATGAAAACATTACAGCTAAAATCTTAGGGGCCGGAGCGATAGCACAGCATGTAGGGTGTTTGCCTTGCACGCTGCTGACCTGATTGGATCCCTGGCATCCCATATGGTACCCCGAGTACCGCCAGGAGTAATTCCTGAGCAAAAGAGCCAGAAGTAACCCCTGAGCATTGCTGGATGTGACCCCAAAAGCACAGATAGATATATAGATAGACAGACAGACAGACAGACAGACAGACAGACAGACAGACAGACAAATAGATGGATATCTTAGATTTACAAAGCAAAAATTCATGGCATTTTTTAAAAGTCATCTTTGTGATTTAACCTGTTGAAAATGACTGCCCTCATGGTGTGGGGGGTTCCTATAGCTTCTTGCAAGGTTCTGTCGGGATGGCAGGCCAGGAGATTGACTTGGAATGTTAAACCATCCTTGCAGTCTCAATCATTTTCAACATCTGAACACCACTGCTCATCAGAGCTCCACCTAAGAAAAAAGTTGATCTCTCCCTTTGAACTGTGGTTCATCAGTAAATGCACGAGATGAGAGCCTACTTTTGAGAGTATACCACCTGCATGGCAGAGCCTGGCAAGCTACCTGTGTCATATTTGATATGCTAAAAACCAGTAACAATTATAGACCTCATTCCCATGACCTGAAGGAATGGTTTGAGGCTCTTCATGTTCCTGGAGCCAGCAGATGCCCTTCGGCTACAATAGCACATGACAGGACATATGGAGCTGTTTCTTTCGGCACAAATTGGCCTATGATACTGGGTCTCTTAAACCCACTACTAGCATAAAAAGGAACTTATGGGAGGAGCCATAGGTATGGTGTGCTCATCTTGGTTATAGTTGTCTTATTTTATAAGGCCTTATTTTATATTGTCACTTGATCACTTGATATCCCGTTATTTATCAATTTGACAAGCTGGTGCCAGTAATGTTTCCATTTGCCCTATCACGTGTCAGTGTAGACCATGGCATCTGTTTGTTTTGGGGGATATTAAGAGCCTTGAACTGTTTGTTTAGGGTCTTGATAAGAAAGTCTGACCATCTTGCAGGTGGGCGGCCACGCGATCTTTGATGTCCCGTGGGATCCAGTCGGTAATGGCTGTAGTCAAATGCTCGCCTCCAGATCGCATTATATGACCAGCCCATCTGATTTTTGATGTCCTGGCAGACGAGACAGCATCCTTGATTTTAGAATAGCGACGGAGGTCAGAACTCCGGATTCCTTCTCTCACTTGAGTAAGGCGTGATATTCCAAGCATGGTTCTTTCAATTTCTCTTTTTAGGAGACCCGAATGGTATTCTCATCCTGATTTCATAGGGCCCAGGTCTCTAAGGCATATGTTAATGCAGGGAGAACGGTGCAGTCAAAGAGATGTGCCCGGAGCCAGAGGTTCTTTGTTCTTCTGGATACTGTTTTGATGGTTTTGAAGGCAGTCCATGCCGCTCTTTTCCTCCTGCACAACTCAGGTTTTAGGTTGTTCATCATGATGACTTCTCGACCTAGGTACACATAGCTGTTGCATTCAGAGATGTTTGTTCCATTGAGAGTGAATGGGGCCTCTGGAACTAGTTCATTTCTCATGAACATAGTTTTGTTAAGATTCAGCTGTACACCTATCTTTCCACATTCTCGGTCAAAGTCAGCCAGCATTTGTGCCACTTGGCTGTTGTTTGGTGTTATTAGAACAATGTCATCAGCGAATCGTAGGTGGTGCAGTTGCTGGCCGCCTACTTCACTCCCACTCCTTCCCATTCGAATTGTCGCATGATGCTTTCAAGGGTGGCGCTGAAGAGCTTTGGTGAAATGGTATCACCCTGCTGAACCCCTCTTTTGACGTTGATGATCAGTTCCATTTAGAATGGTGAGATCCTGGTGGTCAAACCATAACTGAAGAACACTGCCCCTTCTAATAGCTGTTTTGTAAGGTAACTTAGGAATCTCTGGTGAAGATTTCTTTCTCTAACTTGAAGACACTTTCTCAAAAAAAAAGAAAAAAATATATATATATAAATGTATCACCTGCACGGCAGAGACTGACAAGCTGTCCGATGAGTATTCAAAATGCCAAAACCAGTAATGAAATTGTTTATCTACCTGAACCTGAAAGAGTCCTTAATACGACAGCACTAAGGATGAACAATGAGGGCCTGATAAAATCTCAGGGCCATACTAAACTGCCAAAACGAAGAAAGTCTAAAATGACTGTCTGTACTTTCAATGCACGTACGCTGGCATTGGAAGCATATATTGAGGACCTGATAATGCAAGCACAAATGATCAAGTATGACATCATCGGTCTGACTGAAATGAGGGGGAGGTGTCAATCACATCATGCCGTTTTTGACACTGGAGAAGAACTGTTCCTCAGAACTTGTGACGAAATAGGCATTGGTGGCGCCGGTGTCCTTGGCAACAGGAACATGGCCATGAACATTGATTCATTTGAATGCCTAACAAACCGGATAAGACGATTACACTTGAAGAGATGTGGCCCACTGCCAGCAATTTCTATCTTTGTTGTCTACGCACCAACATCCACATACAAAGAAGAAGAAATTGAGAAATTCTACATAGAACTGGAGGAGTTCTATAAAAACGATCACACCTTCTACAAAATCATAGTTGGTGATTTCAACGCCAAGATAGGGCCGAGAAGATTGGCCTATGAACTACACATTGGGACCTATGGCCTAGAATGGAACGAACAGGTTGAGAGGCTATCTGAGTTCATCATAGCCACCAAGACCATTCATGGGAACTCACAGTTCCAAAAGGCTGAGTTGAAACGTTGGACATGGGAATCTCCTGGTGGACAGTTCCACAATGAAATTGACCACATCATCTTCAATCGAAGGTTTTGCCTGACCGATGTCACAGTCTTCCCAAAATTCCAAATAGGATCAGACCACCGCCTCCTTCAGGTCAAAATTCTACTTCACCCAATGAGGAGAAAAGGCTGCAAAAGTTTAAGAAGAGAACCACCAGAACGACCACCAACTGGGAACTCTTTGGCACCATTACAGCAACATGGGAAGATGCTATCATTGACAACATTGATGAAGAATATAACTGACTGGTTCAACACCTCCATGACTGCGCAAAGAATGCCGAGAGAGAAGACACAAAAGGACACCTGTCTTCAAAAAACCATGGAGCTCATCCATCAATGTGGTAAGGCGCGAGCCTCAGGCGAAGAGATGCTAACATCCAAGCTTGCAAAGAAGTGCAGAAAAGCGATAAAGCAAGACCTGAAGGAGAGAAGAGCAGAAGTGCTGGAAGATGCAGCAGAAGCCAGGAAAAGCATTCACAGTGCCTGCCTGTCCTTTGCCAACTATAAGACAAAAATGACTGCCCTCGACAACCTGATGGATCTATCAGATCTTTCAGAAAGAAAATGGAGATTATCCATGACTTCTACTCAGATCTCTTTGGATAGCCATGTCCACCTACCCACATACCAAATTCCGCAGGATGGATACGCCATTCCCAACGTTCTCCCTTCTGAAATCCAACATGTCAGTTCGCGGCAAAGAAAGGAACAACATCAGGCCCAGACAAGATCAACCCGAACACCTGAAGAATTAGCCGCCAGTTCTCATCAATACACTGGCTTGACTCTTTACACACTACCTGTCTGAATGTAACGTGCCCTCCCAATGGAAAAACCAGCAGGACAGTTCTACTGTTCAAGAAGTGAGACATTCATAAACATTGGCAACTATCGCTCCATCTGCCTGTTATCCGTCATCTACAAACTGTTCATTCGAGTCATCCTGAACAGGATTGGCAGAACATTAGATGAAGAACAACCATGCGAGCAAGCTGGCTTCCAGAAAGAATTCAGCACAACTGGACCATATCCACATGGTAACCAAACTCATTTAAGTTTAAAAGAGAATTCAAGATGCTGCTCTGTCTCACGTTCATTGATTTAAAGAAAGCCTTTGATTCTGTGGAGACTGAAGCAGTCATAGAAGCCCTAGCCAAACAGGGCATTCAAACCCAATACATAAAGATCCTTCGTGAACTATTTTATATTGTAAGTTCAATAAATATAAGAAATGGGCTATGGCCCAAAAAGGTTTCTCAGCTTGTTATGTTTGCCAATTTGCAGCCAAAACAAAAAAGGGGAGATGTTGGCATAAAGCTGTCCAAAGATGGAGTCTAATGGATGCTGTTTTGTTCCCAAGGCAGAACCAGAAAATGGACACTGCCAGGGAAGCTCACAGAACAGATTCCTCTTATGATGCTGTCTCTACAAGCAGAACTGGACAACAATTTGCCATGCTGGGGCTAACACCTGCATCTCTGCAGTTACACCTCCTCCCACTGGTTATCCTTTTTTAGACACTTAGCTTCAGAGCACTTCCGCCTGCTTATGTCCTGCCCAATTAGTAACTGCTAACCCTTGCCCTTTCTCTCATTATATCCTGCTTCTGTTATGTATAAGAAACAAGCTATAAACAGCACCTATACTCCCAAATGATGTAAAGGAACATCTGTTTCTTTTATGATAACCACAAGAAATACTTTGTTCTCTGTAGTGGTGGAAGTCATGTACTCTTAACACTAGCTGGGTTTTGTGACCTGATATTCCTGGGTATAGCGTGCAGGGAAAAGGGAAAAGAGAAAGATGAGAAGCAATGGGGACAAAGGTCAAAGGAATTCACGTCCACCAGTGGTGCTAAAAGATGACAGAGCTAAATATCCAAACAACAAAGTGAACAACACTGAGATCACAAGACGCATGTTAATAACCAAACTTAAAAGCCCATCAAGATGGGACCAGGGGATAAAAAAGGGGGTAGGAGAGGGAATCTGGGAACACTGGTAGAGAAAAGTTGACATTACTGGTGGGGTCCAAACAACAGAGTGAACAACACTGAGATCACAAGATCCATATGTTAATAACCAAACTTAAAAGCCCGCCAAGATGGCAGCTGGCAGTTAAAAAAAAGGGTAGGAGAGAGAATCTGGGAACACTGGTAGAGGGAAGTGACACTGCTAGCAGGGTCAGTGATGTCAAAAAATCAAACGTAAATAACTTTGTAAGGGGCCGGAGTGATAGTACAGCGGGTAGGGCATTTGCCTTGCACTCTGGCCGACCTGGGTTCGATCCCCAGCATCCCATATGGTCCCCCCGAAGCACCGCCGGAAGTAATTCCCTGAGTGCAGATCCAGGAGTAACCCCTGAGTGTTGCCAGGTGCAACCCCAAAAGAAAAAAAAAAACTTTGTAAGGTGCCTGAATAAAATAACAATTGGAAAACAGAAAAAGACCACAAACAAGCATAGTTAAGAAGCGGTCATATGCACTTCCCAAAGGGTTCCCTTTGGGGGGAAAAAAAAAGGGTTCCTTTGGGCATCTCAGTAGTAACTTACATGCTCACTGTACAAATGCACTCGTCGCATTGGTTATTAAGTGAACACAAGACAGTTATTGGAAGAAATGATTCAGGAACTCAGATCACAGAAATGCACACTGCAGCTCTCCAAGACCGGTCCCTAATTAGCGGACAGTCCAGGCACTACACTCTCAGTTCCAGTTCCCAGGATTCATGCTTTTACTCGGTATATCTCACTTTTTAAACAGCGACCAATCCTCTAGCACCGCCAGGAGTAATTCCTGAAGCAAAGAGTCAGGAAGTAACCCCTGAGCCGCCAGGTGTGACCCCAAAAAGAAAAAAAAAAAAAAGAGATGAACAGCAACCATTGAGAATCAAGACAGTCCTTCTCTTTCCCACCCTAAGACCTCCCCCCAATGCTCCACCCACATCCCACAGCACCCAATTCCCTTCAGCCTCTGTACCCACCCACCACCAACAGGAGTATCTGAGGACCCAGACCCGAACAATTTTATTTTATTTTATTATTATTATTTTTTTTTTTTGCTTTTTGGGTCACACCCGGCGATGCTCAGGGGTTACTCCTGGCTCTGCACTCAGGAATTACTCCTGGCGGTGCTCGGGGGACCATATGGGATGCCGGGATTGAACCCCGGCCGGCACAGGCCGGCCGCGTGCAAGGCAAATGCCCTACCCGCTGGGCTATCGCCTCCGCCCCCAATTTTAAATACTTATTTGCTCTTCTATAGCATCTTTCGAAAAATAAACAAATTTTTATTTGTTTATTAACAAATAATAAACAGCTGCACTGCTCAGCCCCCACGGTGGAAACAACCCATGAAGCTGACGTCCGGTGGGTGGTAAGGGGCTCGGCCAGCCCCTGGCAGAGTCCAACATTGCTCCAAGGGTTTGCTCACACCCTTGGAGGAGTGGGGGAGGGGCCATGCTGGCCAGACTTGGAGCAGTGATATGGGCTCCCCCGCCCTTTCCTCCACCTCCATGCCAGCTACCCCGAAGAGAGACACGCCAGACCCACAGCTCTGTCGGCAACCCCAGAAGAGATCCAGACCCAACCACTCCAGACCCACAGCTGTACTGCTCGGCCCCACGTGGAAGCAACCCTGGAGCTGGACCTCCGGTGATTGTCCACGGCCACGCAACAGTCTTAGATAGTACTAGATGTTAGGATCAGGTCCTTCCCAGGATCTTACACATTTATACACTGTATACAGTACTAGGCAGGTTCTAGTTGTGACCCAACATCCCAGAGAGCCAGAGCAACCTCCACACCATAAGGTCGGTCATTCTCAACATCCAGACCCTTTGGCTCCTCAGAGCTCCACCCTAGAGAAAACCTTATCTTTCCCCATTGAGTTTCATCAGTAAATGCTCGAGATGAGAGCCTTCTACTGAGAGCATACCACCTATACCGCAGAGCCTTGCAAGCTACCCGTGTTTTATTTGATATACCAACAAAACCAGTAACAATTATCGACCTCATTCCCATGACCTGAAGGAATGGTTTGAGGCTTTTCCTGTTCCTAGAGCAAGCAGATGCCCCTGGGTACACTTGCTTGCAACAGGAGGTATGGAGATGTCACTGGTGCCTGCTCGAGCAAATACATGAACAAAGGAAGACAAGTAATACATGTGAAACAAATTTCACCATCTCCCTGAATATTCTGGTTTTCTTCTCTTTTTGGGTCACACCCGGCAGTGCTCAGGAGTTACTCCTGGCTCTGCACTCAGGAATTACTCCTGGCGGTGCTCAGGGGACCATATGGGATGCCAGGGATAAAACCTGGGCCAGGATGGGCCGGCTGTGTGCAAGGCAGACGCCCTACCCACTGAACTATCACTCAGGCCCCCGAATATTCATTTTAAGTGACCAACAGAAAAGACCACTAACTGCACTCAAGGCTACATTCCCTCGCTTAGTGCTTCACAATTCCAGACCTGGATTGTGCTGCCACATTGGAAAACTGCCACAACACTTCAGACTAGGAACAAAGCTGATCTCCACTGCGTCTCCTCACACCTGGTTTTTCTGTTTCCCCCACACTTGGTGTCCCAAGAGCCTGATTCGACCTGCACAGGCACACCTGCACTCAGCTCCCCTCAACCCCGTTTGGTTCCCTTCCTGGATGTGATCCCATTTCCCATGGTTTGCCTTCATGGTCACTCCTACACTCATTTCTCCCCTGGCTTCTATCTGCTCCTCCAAACCCAGATCCTGAAGTCCTGAGGCTCCTCCTTCAACCTCACACCTTCCCTTAGGTCTCATTACCAAACTTTACATTCCCCCAATCTTGTATCCTGGGAGCTCAGGCAGGCTCACAGCTGCCCTCCGCAGCAGAAGCAGGTTTAAGTGGGGCTAAGCCCACAATGCTTCTTAGGAATAAAACCAAGGTATGATCTGAAGAAATGACACTATCACCAGCCAAGGAGCAGAAAGGTAACTTTCACTTAGCAAAAGCAGGAACTAAGTGCGGATCAGACTGGGAATGAAGATAGTACCAGCCCAGAGAAGACAGAAGCCCCATAGAGAGAGGAGAAACCTTACCAGGAACAAAACCCATAACAACAGGGAAGCAAGGCACCACAGATGATTGTTCTTTGCCTTCACAACACCCTAACAAAAGACTAATCTTAGAGAGACCCAAGACTAGGAGATGGGTAAAAACGGACAAAATAAAGCTTTACAACCGCAGGTGGCGCTCTCTCCCTTTGGAGAAGTCCGCAGGCTCTTGGGAAATTGTTACCCTCCCTCTCTTACACACCAAATACTAACTATGCCTTTACTGCTGGAATTTTTTTTTTTTCTTTACCCACGCCCGGCGATGCTGAATAGTTACTCCTGGCTTTGCCCTCAGGAATCACTCCTGGCGGTGCTCAGGGGACCATATGGGAGACCAAGGATCGGGTATGGAACCCGGACACGGCGTGCAAGAAAAAACACCGTCAGCCCCAAGCCTGGAATTCTTTGTTTTTTCTTTTTTCAATTTTTTTTTTTTTTTTTTTTTTGGGGGGGCACACTGAGTTCAGGGATTACTCCTAGCCCTGCTCTGAGAAATCGGTCCTGGCAGGCTCGGGGCCGGTCGGGATGTCCGGGGTCCAAAAGGCAAGCCCCGAGCTGCTGTACTACCTCTCCGCGCCCTGAAATTCTCCTTTGCCATGAAGCAGCAGAAACCCTGGGACACGTGGGCAGAGTCAGGGCTGACTCCCCTTTCCTGCAAAAATACAATCCCTCCCTTCCCGACCAAGGTCATACACAGGAAACCCGGGTGAGGCTGGGACCCAGACCCGCGTCGTGAGCTCCCTTGACCCGCGGCTGCAGTCAGGACTGTCCTGCGGGGCTGCTGGGACCCGGGGCTCCATGTCGCGGCGTTCCCGACACTTCGACAGTCTGAGCAGGAGGGGATCGTCCCTCATGGCACTCACTGGCTCCCGGGACCCCACTTCTCCCTCCTTTACCCGCTCACTCAGCGGCTCAGCTCCCCCACTCCTGGTTTCCAGAGCCCGGTTCGCCCGTCAGCCTCACAACGCGCCTCCCGGCCCCTCACCCACCTCCTGCTTCTTCCCAACCGGTGTCCGGAGACTCAGATCCTCCTTCATTGTCACAAAGAACTTGAGGGAACCCTCGGCCACGTGGAGTAAGCTCGAGGAACAGTCCGCAAGGACACAAAAATTAGGCAGTTCCGGTGGAAAAGGCGGGGCTTCTTCAGACAATGCAGAAGAATCCGGAAGTGGTTACAGCGCCCACAGGAACCGCGTTCCTCGCGGGACTACATTTCCCACAATCCTCCGCGCCCGCTCCATCTGGCCTCTCCGCTGTTTTTACTGAATCTGGCTCAGCTGTTTTGTAGCATTTGGACCCAGAGCTGGTTGAAAACTGGAACAAGCTTTTGTTCACCATGAAACTGCCTCTTAGTTCCCAGACAGAGCTAGAAAACCTCCAAGAGGGGCCGAACCGATAGATCAGCGGGTAGGGCATTTGCCTTGCACGTGGCAGGCCTGTGCCAGCCAGGTTCGATCCTCGGCATCCCATATGGTCCCCGGAGCACCGCCCAGAGTAATTCCTGAGTGCAGAGCGAGGAGAAACCCCTGAGAATTGCCGGGTGTGACCTCCCCCAAAAAAAACCAAAAGAAATACGAGAGGAGTTCGTGGTTGAGAAGGCGGTTTGAAGTAAAACCTGAGAAATGCTCAGGGTGTGTTTCCCAGGAGCCTCCACCTTAGAGAAAGAGATAAATACATTCATCTACAGAAACTGAAAATTTATGTACTTCTGTTAGTCCAGACTCGAGATTCAACCTAATGAATCAAGCAATGAGCCAATTGAGATGCAAAAGCAAATAAGTCTTATTGCTCGCTATAGCTAGGATCTAAGTTTCAAATGACGGTCAGCAGCATCTAAGGGTCCAGGACGCCATACAGAAAATCTTAGCTTATATACTGTTAGCTACATATCTGTTATTACTTTGAGGTTATGTAATACTCATTGTCACACAAGGCACAATGTGACCCATAAGTTTCCCTTATGTGGCCTGGGGCTAACCATTGTGACCTCGCATTTGGGGGATATATTTAGCTAGATATTTAGCTAGCATTTACTTACTTAGGTCATTGGGACCTGACCCTACTGGGAAGTTTAAACTTATTTGATTCTGTGAAACAGAAACTAAGGCCTATTGTTTTTCAAAATCCTGTAGTGGCAATTTTAGCTAACTCATGGTGACCATTCTACTTGTATCACTTGTCTTCCCATTGTTCATCAATTTGCTTGAGCGGGCACAAGTAACATCTACATTTGTCCCTGTTCTCGTGTTAGTATAGCCCAAGATCCTCTGCTCGCTCCAGGAATATGAAGAGCCTCAAATCATTCCTTAAAGTCATGGGAATGAGGTACTGGTTTTGGCATATCAAATACTACACAGGTAGCTTGTCAGGCTCTGTCATGTGGCACTCAACGTTTTTGCATTAACTGATGTACTGTGGCTTCACAGAAACTGGGAGAGCCAGTAGCAGCTCCATCTGTGTCTGAAATAGGCTTCTCTCTAGGGTGGGGTTCTGATGAGATGGTCTTGAGACTGGCTTCTCTCTTGGGTGGAGCTCTGACAAGCTGTGGAATCCGGTTGTTGATAATGGCTATCATCATGGTGTGGGGGTTCCTCTGGCTTCTTCTGAGGCTATATTGGGAAAATGAAAAACAGAAATTTTGGTTACCTTGCTATTTTTCCTCGGTGAAAAAGCACCATTGTTAACATTTGCAAGTGGGACAGGAACAATAGTCCAGCAGGTAGGGCTTTTGCCTTGCACGTGGCCAAGCCGAGTTTGATCCCCAGCATCCCATATGGTTCCCTGAGAAGGCAGGAGTAATTTCTGAGTGCAGAGCCAGGAGTAACCCTTCAGCATTGCCTGATGTGACCCAAAAAGAAAAAAAATTAGATTTTCAAGTGAGTCAGGGACGCTGTCTCATTTGCCAAGGCATTGAAAATCAGATGGGCTGGACATGTAATGCAATTTGGAGATGACCACTGGACTAGAGCCATTACCAACTGGATCCCATGGGATGTCAAAAGATCACATAGCTGCCCACCTACAAGATGGTCATATTTCTTCATCAAGACCCTGAACGAGCAGTTTGAGGCTCTTCGTGTTCCTGAAGCAACCAGATGCCATTGGGATACACTGGCACGTGATAGGGTCAAATGGAAATATCACTGGCGCCTGCTCTAGCAAATCGATGAAAGTGAAGATTTTCAAGAACTGGTTGCTGTGCTTCTTATCCATCAGAAGGGATCTTCTGTTGGACTTAATGCGAACATAGAACCCTCCAGACCCAAAATATGTGTTGAGCACCCCAATCAGCCCCAACAACAATGATCTCAGTAAAACAAATTTCTCCTGCTGTTCCCTATCATTATTCAAATACTGTGACATTTAGATGGTTTGGAACACTCCTGCATTGATTTTTTTTTTATCACTAGGACATTCACTCACCAAACCAGAAGTGATCATCACGACTTTGTTACCCATTCCTCTCTTGCTCAACTTCTGGGTTATTTTTTTAACCTGGCTCTTATACTAAGGTCAAAAATTTGTCAGGAGTGTTCGTTCCTATTTTCACGTTAATGATTGTTCTTCCGACACCAACTAAATGGCGGGTTCTGTACATCTTTTCTCTCTTTCTATCTCTCGCTTCTGCCTACCTTTCCTACACATCATGGAATACAGTACATTCCAAGACATAACTGTTTCCATTAGTTTGATGGACCGTGTGGCTGCAAGCAGTCACATGACTTGGAGAACTTCATGATCAGCTGAGCTAGGGGAGAGCTGAGTGCCAGTTCTCCTGGCTGTGTCTGAGGCTCTGCATGCTATGGCTGGTCGCCCCAGGACAGCTCCTAGGCAGGGCCCCCGGGCTTTGAGAAAAGATGGAGAGGGGAAGGGGTGGCCGCAGCTCTATCTGATGAATTCCTGGTGATTCCTGCTTCTTGGAGCTGCCTACCTGGGCTCAAACTCGTTTTGCTGTTAATCTGGTCTTGAGGTCAGCGTCCCTCCTGAGCAGGCTCTGACGTGCTGCAGCGTCCGGATAGTGAAAATGGCAGCTATTTTGGTGGGCGAGTCTGATCCGGCTGCTTCTGGGACCCCCAGAGGAGATGGGCCAACACCCAAAACCCATCTGTTCTCCTGGGGGCCTCATGGTCAGCTGAGTTAGGGGAGAGCTGAGTGCCAATTTTCCCGGCTGGGTCTGAGGCTCTGCATGTTATCAATAATTTTCACCTTTGATAAGACCTCCTGATTCATGTTTCGCCTAACATTGGATTTTGGTATCATAATATATATATATATATGTAATGCAAATAAATGCAGTCATTCTATATCTGTCTTTTTTCCTTCTGACTAATTTCACTCAACATGATCCTTTCCATGTCCATCCATTTATAGGCAAATTTCATAACTTCAATTTTCCTCACAGTGCAGAATTTTAAGAATAAAAATGTGGGGCCTGGGGTAAGACTGATAGTACAATGGTAGGGCTTTTGCCTTGCTTGCACCCAACCAGGGTTCAATCCCTGGCATCCCATATCGACCCCCCAAGCATTGCCAGGAGTAATTCCTGAGCATCACTGGGTGTGACCCAAAAAAGCAAAAAAAAAAAAGTTGGGTCACAGCCATAGTATAGAAGGTAGGGCGTCTGCCTTGCACATGGCCAACCCTTGCACGGTTTAATCCCCAGCATTCCATATGGTCCTGAGCACCACCAGGAGTAACTCCTGAGTGTAGAGCCAGGAGTACCCCCTGAGCATCACCTGGTGTGATCCAAAAAGAAAAAATTACAGAGAAAAACCAGCAGATAAGTGAAAAAAAAATGTAGAGGACTTTTTCTGGGTTAAAGTGACACCCAAACTTTAGTGGTGCCTATAGTATGTCCTAAACACATAGATATATAAAAAGTGATATGCATAAACCTTCAAAGCATTGAATAATGTTAAAAGAAAAGCTACATCTCAAAAAAGACAGTCTTGAATTACAGAGTAAGTATTCTGCTCTTGGGGCCCTAGCAATAGCACAGCAGGTTGGGCATTTGCCTTGCAGTAGAGTGACCATAGTTCAATCCTCAGAATTCCATATGGTCTCCCCGGCACTACCAGGAGTAATTTCTGAGCACAAAGCCAAGAATAACCCCTGAGCTTCTACAGGGGTGACCCCAAAGCCAACCAAATAAAAAAATACAGCTATCACTTTTAGAATTGTTCTCTTGTAGCAAATCACAGTGACCAAAAAGGTGGGCGAAAGCTTTATGAAATTGCATGAGACTGTGGACAAGGTCATCAGAAGAGCAGTCCTGACTCTGAGGAAGTCATTTATTTTCATGGTTCCCTTTTGTGCGATTTTATTTTGTTTGGAACAACAAATTCCCAGGATTAACTCCTGACTCTGGCTCAGAGATCAGGGCAAGTGGGCTCCAGGGACCATATAAGATACCCGGGATAAAACCCAGGTTGACTATAGGCCAAACAAATGCCCTACTCACTGTACTTGACTATAGGCCAGACAAATGCCCTATTCATTGTACTTGACTATAAGCCAGACAAATGCCCTACTCACTGTACTTGTACCTTTTCTACAATTTTTAATTTCATACTTTATCTTGTTCTATTCTATAGGATATAATTAAAAAGTAGTCATGTCTAAATTGTCCCACCTGAGGATATATATGTGGTTCTACATATGCTTGTACCAACACACAGAAACATTTATGCTTGCATGTTTGGTAAAAATATTAATACACACACAGCCCTGGCTAATTTCACTCAAGATAATCTTGTCCATGTCCATCCATTTATAGGCAAATTTTATAACTTCATTTTTCCTAACAGCTGCATTGTATAACATTGTGTAGATGTACCAAAGCTTCTTTATCCAGTCATCGATTTTCGGGCACTCTGGTTGTTTCCAGATTCTGGCTATTGTGAATAATGCTGCTATGAACATAAAAGTAGGAATGGTGTTTCCGCTGAGTATTTTTGGCTTCCCAGAGTAGATTCCCAGGAGTGGTATGGCTGGGTCAAATGGGAGTTCAATTTCTAGTCTTTGGAGGAATGTCCATATTGTTTTCCAAAAAGGCTGTACCAGCCGGCATTCCCACCAACAATGGATGAGTGTCCCCTTTTCCCGACATCCATGCCAGCACTTGTTGTTCTTGCTCTTTTGAATATGTGCCAGTCTCTGTGGTGTGAAATGATATCTCATTGTTGTTTTGATTTGCATCTCTCTGATGATTAGTGATGATGAGCATTTTTTCATGTTTTTGGCCATTCAAATTTCTTCCTTGTTGAAGTTTCTGTTCATTTCTTCTCCCCCATTTTTTTGATGAGGTTGTTTGTTTTCTTCTTGTAAAGTTCTACCAGTGCCTGATATATCCTGGATATTAACCGCTTATCAGATCGGTATTGGGTGAATATTCTTTCCCATTCTGTGGACTGTCTTTGTATCTTAGTCACTGTTTCTTTTGAGGTTCAGAACCTTTTTAGTTTCATGTAGTCCCATATGTTTATCTTTTCTTCTAGTTGCTTTGTTAGTGATGTTTCATCTTTGAAGATGCCTTTAGCGTCAATGTCATGGAGGGTTTTTCCTATATTTTCTTCAATGTACTTTTATGTATTCAAGTATGATATTAAACAGTTTGAGGCTCTTCATATTCCTGAATCAACCAGATGCCATTGGGCTACATTGGCACATGACAGGGTCTAATGGAAATGTTACTAGAGCCCGCTCGAGCAAATCGAAGCAAATCGATGATTAATGGGATTAAAGTGATCAAGTAATTGAGATCTTTAATCCATTTTGATCTGATTTTTGTGTGCATGGTGTTAGACACAGGTCCAAATTCATTTTTTTACAGGTCGCTGCCCAGTTTTCCCAACACCACTTGTTGAAGAGGATTTCCTTACTCCATTTTGGACTCTGCACCTTTATCAAAGATTAAATGATCATGTGTTTGAGGTTGGGTGTCAGGATACTCAATTCTATTCCATAGGTCCACAGGTCTGTTTTTATTCCAATACCACGCTGTTTTATTTATTTATTTATTTATTTATTTATTTTGCTTTTGGGGTCACACCCGGCAATGCTCAGGGGTTACTCCTGACTCTGCACTCAGGAATTACTCCTGGCGGTGCTCGGGGGACCATATGGGATGCCGGGGATCGAACCCTTGGCCGGCATTGGCCCGGCAGTGCAAGGCAAACGCCCTACCCGCTAGGCTATCGCTCCTGCCCCGCTGTTTTAATTACTACTACCTTGTAGTACAGTTTGAAGTTGAGAAAGGTGATGCCTCCCATCTTCTTTTTCCCGAGGATTGCTTTAGCTATCCTTGGGGATTTGTTCCATACAAATTTCAGGAGTGTTTGGTCAATTTCTTTGAAAAATGTCATGGGTATCCTTATAGGGACTGCTTTGAATCTGTACAGAGCTCTAGAAAGTATTACCATTTTGACAATGTTGATTCTCCCCATCCATGAGCAGGGAATATGTTTCCATTTCCTTCTGTCCTCTTTTATCTCTTGGAGCAGTGTCTTGTAGTTTTCTTTGTACAGGTCCTTTACACACTTGGTTAAGTTGATTACTAGGTATTTGATTTTCTGTGGCACAATTGTGAATGGAATAGTTTCCTTGATATACCTTTCTTCTCTTTTGTTATTTGTATATAGGAAAGCCACCGACTTTTGGGTGTTGATTTTGTATCCTGCCACTTTACTATATGTGTCTATTGTTTCAAGGAGTTTTTTGGTAGAGAGTTTAGGGTTCTCTAGGTATAATATCATGTCATCTGCAAATAATGATAGCTTGATTTTTTCCTTGCCTATCTGGATGCCCTTGATGTCCTTTTCTTCTCTGATTGCTATGGCAAGTACTTCCAGTACTCTACTGAATAAAAAGAGGTGAGAGTGGGCAACCTTGTCTTGTCCCTGACCTCAGAGGGAAGGCTTTTAATTTTTTCCCATTTAGAATGATGCTCGTTGTGAGCTTTTGGTAGATGGTTGTAACTATCTTGAGGAAAGTTCCTTCAATTCCCATTTTCTGGAGGGTTTTAATCATAAACGAGTGCTGGATCTTGTCAAATGCTTTCTCTGTGTCTACTGATAGGATCATATGGTTTTTATTTTTTCTCTTATTGATATAATGTATTATGTTGATTGACTTGCGAATGTTGAACCATCCTTGCATTCCCGGGATGAATCCTACTTGGTCATGATGTATAATCTCGATGAGTCTTTGGATTCTGTTTGCTAGTATTTTGTTGAAGATCTTAGCATCCATGTTCATCAGGGACATCGGTCTGTAGTTTTCTTTCTTTGTGTTGTCTGTCCCTGCTTTGGGTATCAGGGTGATATGTGCCTCATGGAAGCTGTTTGGGAGTGTTTCTGTTTCTTCTATTTCCTGGAAGAGCTTGAAAAGGACTGGCAATAGGTCCTCCTTAAAGGTTTGGTAGAGTTCACTAGTGAATCCGTCTGGACCTGGGCTTTTGTGTTTGGGCAGACTTTTAATTACTGTTTCAATTTCCTTGATGGTGATAGGCTTATTCAGGTATGCAGGTCTTCTTGTTTCTGCCATAGGAGGTTATAGGACTTCAGGAATTTATCCATTTCTTCTAGATTCTCGTGTTTCACAGCATACAGGCTCTCCGGGGATTAAATCTGGAGAGGTAAGATTTTTGAAGCAGATCCATGAAAAAGTCTAATTCCTTCTGAGCTTTAGGAGTTAGCTGCCTTGGGCTATTTAAAGCAGGATCACCTTCAAGGGTGTGGAACAAGTTACTGAGCTCACAGTTAGGAATACCAAGGGAGGGGCGCACCCGGTTGATATCTCCCAGCAGTTTTTGAAAATCATTCAAGGTTTTGAGCCTTTTTTGACTAATGGAAATTTTTTTGAGGATGCACTGTAGTGCGGTCAAGAGCATAGCCCAAATATTCATATGGAGGCTGCATCTGGATTTTTTCGGAGCTACTTGTAAGCCAGCCTCTGGTAAAACTGTCATTACATCATTATATAAATTCTGGAGATCTCTGGAATTATCACACCAGAAAATTTAGCACGAATGGGTCGCAAAACCTCATCAACAAAGTGTTGACACATTGTAGGTGAATTAGTCATCCCTTGGGGCAATACTGTCCACTGAAACCTACGTAAAGGACCTTTATGATTAATGGAAGGGACTGAAAATGCAAACCTTTTCTGATCATCTGGGTGGATAGGTATGCTGTAAAAGCAGTCTTTTAAATCTATGATAATTAGTGGCCAATCTTTAGGAATAGCTGCTGGAGAGGGAGCCCAGGTTGCAGGGCTCCCATGGGGACCATAGTAGAATTTACATTCCTTAAGTCAATCAGCAAATGCTATTTGCCTGATTTTTTTCTGTATTACAAAAACAGGAGAATTCCATTCTGAAAACGTTTCCTCAATATGTCCTAATTTCAGCTGTTCTTCCACTAGATTTGTTAGCGCCTCTAACTTTTTTGGTATTGAGGGGCCACTGTGGTGTCCATATAGGTTTGTCAGACTTCCACTGAATACGGATAGGTGGTGGGCGCTTAACCACAGCGGCCCCAATTAAAAAGGGTTACTCCCGGTGTTAGGCTTATTATGGAGAGCTGGAGCAGGTGCTCAATGGGGAATTGGACGAGGTATGTGGATTACTGCCCCCCACTGCTCCAGCATGTCTCGACCCCATAAAGTTAAAGGCATAGGGGCTATATAAGGCTGGACCATGGCTACATTCCCTTCAGGGCCAATACACGGCAGCCACCTGGCACTCTGTCGGAGAAGAGAGGAGGAGATATTGCCTACCCCGCTCAGGCTATGGGACACTTTCTTTAGGGCCCAGTTAAAGGGCCAATACTTGGTGGAGATTATGAACATGTCTGCCCCTGTATCCAACATGCCTTTGAATTTCCCTTTATAAATTTCGATGGGTATAATCGGCCGCTTGGCCTGAGAAATTCTGGTAGTGTACCCAACTAGATAGTTAGCAGGTGGCTGGTGGGCTTGGTTCTGTGTGGCTGTATAACCAACAATGAAGTTGGCAGAAGGGTTGGTACTGTTTAAGCCACCAGTTCTAGGGTGTTCGGACTGACTAGACGGATCCTCAAAAAATAATAATAGTTTAGCAAGTGGTTCCCCTTTTTAAAAGTCCATTTAGTTGGCACAGATATTGACAGTATTATCTCTCCATGAGATTCAGGATCCAGAAGTCCGAAATGCACCTTAATTCCCCTAAATTTCAGTCAATCGCTCCCCTGAATTAAACCCATACTACCTGGGGAGCAGGTCCTTTTATCCCTGTTTTTAGCATGTAGGGGTCTTGACTTGGGTATATTGTGACAGTCTTAGGGCAGAGAATGTCGAGACTGCCATTGCCTGATGGGGTAGGCCAGAGAGTATTTATTGACTGTAATTCTGTGGATTCTGATTCGGAGGATACTGGGCAGGTGGAATGAACGAGAGTGCCCCTGGATTCAGCTGGGCCTGGGGCTGGCCCCCACCCAGTTTCCCGCATTTGGGGGAGGCGTAGATGTTATTTGAGCCTGCGGAGCTTGTGGAACCTGGGAGGGGGTCCATGTAACATTTCCCATAAAGGGATTATTAGGATGTTGCCCTGTATTGATAGTTTTAGAAGATGGGCAATCTCTACGGGTGTGTCCCTTCTTTCCGCAGCTAAAACAGGTTATCTGTCCAGATGAAGCCTGAGGCTGACTTCGCCTCCAAGACCGACAGTCTCTGGCCCAATGTTTTCCCTTTCTGCACCTTGGGCATGGTCCAGGTGGGGCCCTCTGAGGGGTGGAGTTGCATCATTCTCGATCATTGTTTATCCTTTGAAGTTTATTGTTTCTCCCCCTAAAGCTGTTAGACATTTCATCCCTCTCCTGATCCTCCTGCTGTATGGGATAAGCCTCTATAGCATTCTGTGTCCCATGGGAGGCCAAACCTACTACATTTCTACAGGCCTTTAGATATCCCATGAGGTCTTCCTTATCCTTAATATTATATAGTATTGCTTGACAATTTTGATTAGCATTCTCATATGCTAAGGTTCGTTTTAGGATTTCTTGATTGGTTGGGTCTTGAACCTGTCTTTGGATTGTTTCACTTTATCTCCCAACAAAATCAAAGTATGGTTCATTACGACCCTGGTAAATTTTTGTATAGCTACCTAGAAATTCTGGGTCGGAACCTACTTATTCCCACGCTTTTAATGCTGTCTCCGGAACAAATTTTAAAATAGGTTCAGGTAATGTCGCTTGTTTTTCTTTCTTTTGCCATTCACCTTCACATTTTAGCATGGCAAAAGTTATATTATGGCCAGATTCTTTTTCTCTTAAAGTATCAATATTCATGTTAACCCCATCTGTATACCACATTTGCCATTGCACGAACTGTGATTGGTTCAGACAAGTATGGGCTACCATTTCAAAGTTTGCCAATACCCACTGATTATTTTGTTTTTGTTTTTTTTTTTTTTTTTGTTTTGGGTCACACCCGGGGAGCTCAGGGGGTTACTCCTGGCTCTGCACTCAGGAATCACTCCTGGCGGTGCTCGGGGGCCCATATGGGGGGCGGGGGATCGAACCCAGGCCGGGAAGCCAGGCGCCGCGTGCAGGGCAAACGCCCTACCCGCTGGGGCTATCGCTCCGGCCCCCTGATTATTTTGGCTCCAATCAGCTAAATATTTTAAAGAATAAGGACTTGATATTCCAAACCTGTCGCAAGCCTTCCTAAACGGGGTTATTGACTCAATTTTTAAGTCTTCATGAATCGGTTTTACTCTATCTTTAGATTGGTCATGAGAAAGAGATTGCTGCGCTTTGCTCTTTGATTATTATTAGATTGACAACCACAGGAACTGCAAGGCTCGTGGGGCCTGCACGAGCTAACCTGTTCCTCCCGTTCTTCCTCATCAGAGCTTGTTGTATCTGCCAGAGGAGCATCTTCCCCTTTGAGGGTATTAACTCTGGGGAGATTTTCAGCTTGGGAATTTGCCTCCTCTGGGTTTTCCTGTTGCTCCTCTAAGTTATCAGCCACATTAGAATTCTTTTTTAGATTTTTTCGCTGGGAATGTATACACCTTTTTCAAATCTACAGCCTTGGGGCGTGTTTGTGAATGGCTTTTAGTTGGTTCACGCCTCAGTATTGGGTATGCGCTAGGTCCTGATTGATAAGTTATGAAATCAGAGATCTCCCTGCATAACACATCCATTTCTTGGTTTAAGTTTTCAAGTTTCCTATATATTTCTTCCTTTTGTTCTTTCAATCTTATGTGTAACTTCCAAACCTCCTCTTTCTGTCCATCTATTCTAACTCTCTGTTTGTCAATTTCTCCCTCTAAGATAGTGCTGATTTTATTGATATCCTTCTTCTGCTCTTCAAACTTTACTTCAAATTTCAAATCCTGTTTAATAATTTTACTTTCCTGTTCTTCTTATTTTTCTTTGAATTTTAAATCCTGTTCTTCTAATTTTTCTTTGAATTTTAAATCCTGTTCTTCTAATTTTTCCTCAAATTTTAATTCTGTTTAATAATTTTACTTTCCTGTTCTTCTAATTTCTTTTCAAATTTTAAACTCTGTTTAATAATTCTGTCCTCAAGCTTTAAGACCAGTTTACCTGTAGTTTTATGATCCTCACTTATTTCTTTAATCGCTGAGTAAACCTCGTCCCTTAAGATTGCATTCAATTTATTACTTTCTTCCCTCTCTCTATTAAACATTGTCCTTACACAAAGGTACAGTTTAAAAATCGCAAGGACCCAGATGATTTGTGAAAAGATAGAGTGGTTCTCAGAGAGGAACTTTATAGACTGGGCTATGTATGGTTCTGAGCCAATAAAAGATACAATGTATCTATACCATGAGATATCCATCATTTTACTCACGGTTCGGAGGCAGATGATCTCTGTCCGATGATAATTAGGCCAGACGATGTTCCTCGTGCCCACGCCAGGGACGCGTAATGTCGGGACGCTCTGCAGGGGTCCCCGACAGTGCCAGGAAGCGAGTTCCCTTCTACCTCCGGCCGGCGAGGAACGGATGAAAACTCAGGAATCCGATGCAGTTTTAAAAGGCTTTACTTATCACAGGTTCAGGCATACAAATCAGCAAAAGGAAAAGCCCGGTGCTTAGGATTCCAGGCTAGAACCCTAGCCAAGTGTAGGCCAAGATGGCGACCACCACGTGTAAAGCTTTGTAAAAGGGGGAGACAAGACTTCCAAGGAGGGTGAGTGCTCACAAAGAGAGAGAGCCCACCAAGAAGCGAGTGAGAGTGAAAACCAGCTAGTTTATACCCCTGCAGCTCAGACCTTCCTCCCACTGTTATGGAAAGCAGGGAGGGTCAAATGCCCTTAGGTAATCCCTCCCTGCACCTCACCTAGGCCCTTTAGTATGCTAATGTTTTGAGCCAAATGCAGCGGCCCTTAAAGGAGTCCTGCAACACCTTCTAACCTTTTTCAGCCTGAAGTATAATATTATCTGATACTAGTATGGCCACACCAGCCTTTTTTGGAGGAGTTATTTGCATGGAGAATTGTCTTCCAACCTTTGATTTTGAGTCTGTGTTTGTTCTGATTATTCAGATGTGTTTCTTGTACACAGCAGAATGTTGGGTTCAATTTTTTCAATCCATTTTGTCACTCTGTGTCTCTAATTGGTGCATTTAGACCATTGATATTGAGAGAGATTATTGTCATCGGATTTTGTGCCATCTTTCTCTTTGTGCTTGTTGTGCTTTTGGGTTTGGTAGTATTACAGTAAACCCTTCAGTTCTTCTTTTAAAGTTGGTTTTGAGTCCATGAAGTTCCTGAGTTGTTGCTTATCTAATTAAGTTGTGTATCTTTCCTTCATATCTGAACGTGAGTCTGGCCGGGTAAAGAATTCTTGGTGAGGCCTGCAGTTCATTGAGCCTTTCACAATATCCCAACATTGTTTTCGGGCTTGAAGTGTTTCATCAGAGAAGTCTGCTATAAATCTTAGGGATGTTCCCTTTGTATGTGATTTCCTTCTTTGATCTTGCTGCTTTCAGTATTCTATCTCTATCTATAGTTTTTGTCATTCTAATTAAGATGTGTCTTGGGGTATCCTTATTGGGGTTCCTTTTAGCTGGTATCCTACAGGCCTCCTGGATCTTGAGGCAAGCGTTCTTTAGTTCCGGGAACTTCTCAGCAATTATGGCTTTGACAGTTTCTTCTTCATCAGGGTTTTCTTCTTGTCCTTCTGGGACCCCAATGATCTGTATGTTATTTCTTCTGGCTTCATTCCAATTATCTCTTGTTGTCTGTTTGGTAATTGTGAGTCTTTTTTCAATCTTATGGTGTTGTGTAGAGAATCTTTGGAACTCGTCTTAGGATCACTAATTCTTTCTTCAGTAGCTATTATTCTGTTATGGAGGCCTTTCACTGTGTTTTTCATTTCATTTACCTCATTTTTAATACCTGTCATT